>PVIR01014585.1:0-40086 GCA_004026965.1 Petromus typicus | reverse complement strand
TCTCTTTCCTCCAGGAAACCTTAAGGATACATGTCATCAGAGCTCTGACCCCTCAGATGACAGTAGCTCCATTTTAGACCCTTGTAACTGTCCATCTCTCATCCGCCATAACTTTCCCGGATCCCAGCACCATCTGCTCCAGCCCTGCCTCTGTCCTCTCGCAGCATCTTCTGGGACCTCACTGGGAACTTCCCTAGTGTAAGCTCCTCCCACAAAAACTTCTTTGATTTGGATTCTTATGAGGAACCGGAGGAAGGGGCCTGTACAGTAGGGGATACATTTCTTATTGTGATTGCTCTGTGGATGTCTGTGCACCAGACACCCAGACTTGTGTGTGGGAATAAACAGCTCCACTCGCACTGCTGTCCCTGCATTTGAAATCCATTCTTTGGGTCTTGGCAAAAGAACTCATTTGTTACCACTGGGAACTTGCCTGAGACATCTGTGCCTCTGTGGCCCAGGTTCTGGTGGGGAGGGAGACGCACCCCACCCCATTTCTGGTGGTCTGCTTTGACCAGATTGTCTGTCTCCTCATGGGAGCTGTAGAACACCCAAGACCATTATTCTGAAGGCAGAAAATCCAATGCGGGGAAAATAACCAAGATCTTGCTGCAACTGGGCAACCTCATGCTCAAGGCAAGGTAGGAAAAAGAGACTATTGTACTGTCCAGGTGGTTGGAGTATTTTTAGGGGTTGAAAATGTGTGACTGTGACATCTATAAGAAAGAGGGGGTTAGTGCACAGGATTTTTAGGTCATGTAAGAAACCTCCAGTAGGGGAGATTGAAAGGGAACTTAGCCACAAGGACCAGCCAGAAATGAGAACTAAAACTTCTAGGCACAGGAAATGAAGAAGAGGAAAAGAGCTCTCTAGTGACATTCTCCAAGACAGTTCACTGGGCCGAATGTCAGAGGGCTTGGTAGCTTTGGAAGGCTGGAAAAACAGCTCTCATATAAAGGATAAAAAAGGAAAGGATATGGGATTCCCTGGGCTCACGATAGCACCCATGCATCTGCTAGGCTTGAATTTTGTATTTGTGCAACAAAAGAGATAACATGCTAGTTTCTCTCTAGGCAGCAATGCAAAGAAAAAAGACTTTCTAGGGTTTAAACGTGACTATTGTTACAAATCTTACTTGATTAATTTTACTTTTCCATTTGAGTTGGTGTTTTCTTTTTTTGATTTTCTTTTTTTGAACTTTTTTTGATTGTAAGTTTATTGGTGCATGTTAGGCATACCTTATGATGGAAAAAAAAATCAACCAATACTAAATGCTGGTAGAGCTGTGGGAAGAAAGGAACCCTTCTCCACTGTTGGTGGGAGTATAGACTGGTGCAACCACTGTGGAAAGCAGTGTGGAGATTCCTTAAGAAGCTACAATTAGAGGTCTCATTTGACCTGCTGGGTATATTTGTGAAAGAATTAAAAACATCATAATACAGCAACATATGTGCAACCATATTTATAGTAGCACAGTCTATAGTAGCTAGATCTTGGAAACAGCCCAAATACCCATCCACAGGAGGTTAGATACAGATGGTATATATATATATACACACACACACACACACACATATATATAATGGAGTACTGCTTAGCCATAAAGAATGATAAATAAGAAACATTTATAGCTAAGTAGATGTACCTTGAGAACATACTCATAAGTGAAATAAATAGGACACAGATGTGTAATTACCATATTGTTTCTCTAGTATGAGAAGCTAACTGTGTAAATGAGTTCCAGGACATAGATAGATACTGTGAATTAGGAAGGAAATGCTCAGTGGAAAAGTGATGGGAAAGGAGAACCCAAAGAAGGGAAAGAAAAAATGTGATGATAAAAACGGAAAAAAATGGAAATACTGCTGTTTCTGTAGTGTGAGAAACTGAAAGTGTAAATGAGCACCAAAGTGTATAACAGATATTGTGAAGCCGAGTTGGTACCTGCGTTTCATGGGTATGCCTAAAGTATTCTGTGTGCTCAGAGATAATTCCTAAGCTTCGGTTGCAGGGCTGACTTGCCCTTTGGCTGTCTTCTGTCTGCTCTCAGATAAGGAAGGGCACCACTCAAGGCCACGCAGGGGTGTTGGCCGCCAGCCAGAAGTAAAGTGTAAGCATTTACTGAGAACATTTTTTTTTTCATGCATCTAAACTTTTTACTGTTGGTGGTTTGCATAGATAAAGAAAAACTTACATGAACATTTTCTCTATGCATCTTTCATTACAAATGTCTAAAGAGTTGGCTACCAAATGAAACCAGAAAGTAAGGTAGAAAAGAGATTATGAAGAAAAGTTATAAATATTAACTGCAATTTTGGTGTGAGATAATTTTGTATGATAAGGTTTTGCCTTAGCAAAATAAGAAAAAATATATTTAAAGAGGATAAAATATGTAAATATATTATATGGTTCCTTGATAAGATTGCCAAATACATAAGTCAAGTCATGCAATGTAGAGTCATTTCATGTCTAAGAGGGCGCTCCAGTCTAAGAGTAACTGTTTTGTGTGTCTGTTTGTTTAAATGGTTAAGGTAGCAAAATCTGCTTTTTAAGCTTATATTCATTTTATTTTGTTTTATTTTTCCTTGGCTCTGGGCTCCTACAAAAAACAGTATCTAGGTTTTTGAAAATAACTAAGTCTACATAAAAACAGTGTAGAATGAAAGTTCAGAGACTTACACTTACATGAGATTCAGAGTTGAGTCAGTATCCAGGGTGATTATTAGGTACTGTCTTTGTGTGATTTCCATCTAGTGAAGTTGGATCCTACCATTTAAAACTTTACCTCAGTTGTCTTTAATTAAACAAATCTTCTCTTCTTATGTAAATGAGGGGCACTGCCTGTTGGGTAATGAGTCTATTTCCTGTCAGCAACACTGTTTCCTGAATTTGAAAGCTCTCTGAAGATGTCCCTTAACTCTTGTCAGTGGGGTGGCATGCTGCAATCCTTTTAATTCTAAACTTTGCATAAGTGTAAGATTTATGAGCTGTAATCATAATTATTGATAACCTCATAGTGTATTAAACGTATTTGTATTTCTGAAGTATACAGGCCCTCAGACATACACAGCTGAGGAAACTCTTAGGCTTTGTAACTGAAGTTACTTGAGGGCATACTATTTTTGTAATTGTGATATGATTATGTCGGAACAAGCAGCTAACTTATGACATCTCCACATTGTAGTGTGATGATCATAGGATACATTTGCCAGCTGCTAAATCTTATGCTATGTGTTTAGGAAGCAAATGCAGAATCCCATATCTCCACTCAAATTATGAAGAATGTTTTCATGGATTAGCAAAACTGATGTGCCAAAATCTGTCACAAATCCTGTTTTTTTTTTTTTTTTGTCACTTTATCTTCAAGATTAGTACTGTTACTTCCCTTGTATGTATTAGGAAAGTTTGAATACTTTTTTTTTTTTTTTTGAGACAGGGTCTTGCTTTGTAATTCAGGCTAGTCCTGAGCTCAGCCTTGTACTCACAGTAATCCTCCTGCCTCTGCCTCCCAAGTGCTGGGATTACAAGCATGAACTACCACACCTGGCCCTGTGGTATGTGGTTCTGATTGCTCGTCGGTGTGAGTCTTCACGCCCAGTATGTTGTATGTGGTTACCGGGGATCGATCCCAGGTCCTTGCATTTGTAAGGCAGGTGCTGGAACCACTGAGCTAAATCCTAGCACTTGAATACCCTTTGAGGATCACATTATCTGTACGTGACAGAGACTCAATATCAGTTAATCTGTTTCGAATAGTGGTCTGGATCCTCAAGGTAGGCTGGCTGCTGATTTGGACATTTGCTTGGCTGCAGCTCAACAACACCTGTTATCCGGGTAAGAGAGAAGCTGTCAGTAGGGATGACGGTGACAAAGAACCTCCTAACATGCATCTTCATGGTTTGTACAGCCACTTAGAAGACTGTCCTGCTATAGCATGAAACATATTATCAGAAGAAAGTGGAGTTGCCTGTTTTTATTATGGTCTTTTATGCAATTTAGTTCCTGTTTAAAATATTGTTTGTATGACATTCAGATTTTCAGTCCGGAGACTGAAGACTTTTTAACTATCACTGTGTGTATGCTGCCACCTTGTGGTAGTTTCCTGGAATTACGCTTCCGATGGAATTTACAAATTCGCTGAATGATTACCTTAGACTGTCACCGAGTAAATACAAGAGTTTTCAGGTTTTAATTGCTTCATGGGAGAAAATACATAATTTCTTTATGTCGATGTCTAACTGGAGAAGCAAGATGACTACATATGTAGTCAGTACAGGGTTTTCAGACTGTGGGAGTACTACTGTCCTCTCAAGAAGAGGAAACTTGTCTGTGAAATCAGGCTATCACTTGTATCTGGCTACTTCAGCGCTGACTGGCTGAAGTGCCTCTGAGATCTGAATTCCTCTCTGCGATGAATATTACTCACACAGAGCAAGTGCGAGTCTTGCCCACGGAGAGCTCTATACTGCCCGTAGAGCGCTAGCTCAGCAAAATGGTAAAAGGGTTGGTCCCCATCTATGAACATACTCTTTTCTCCCGGGAAGTTTGCCTGGTTGTTACGGATGCCAGGTTACTACTTTTCTTTAACTCAGCAAAACTTTGAAGGTGCTTTCTAGTTTTAGAGTGTCCTAGAGGACCAAGATTGTATCGATGATCTTGCAGACAAATTCCTCCCATTGTTGAATCCTATAGATTCCATATCTTCAGAGATAAGTGTAAATATGGATAGTGATCTCCATCCCCCATTGTCTATCCTCCACGCGCCATGCTCCATGCTGTAAGGCTGTTGCATCCATACTATGAGCTGAAGCATTCACAAGTGGACCTACTTTATCCTTATGTCAGACAGTTTTCTCCATTTTTGGAAAATTTCTACCCAAGTGTTTTGTTTGATTCCTTGGTGTCAATATTCGTCATATTTGCTGCTGTTAATTCTGTGCTTCTTATTTCCTCTTATGTTTGTGTCTGAGTTTTTTTTCATAACTGATACAAAATATCCAACACTTATAACTGAAAGGAGTAGTGGTGGATTTTGAGTCAGGAGTTGTAGACGTTTTCTTTCCTAGTAAGACGACTGTGAAGCAGAGCTTGCATGGTAGGAGGACCTGAGAAAGGACAGCTGCTTACTCTATGGAAGCCAGGAGGCAAAGAGAGAAAGGAGGCGCTGGAAAGGGAGATAGCAACCTAAAATCAAAACCATAACCACGCAATATGGAAATTGCAGACTAAAATATAATAACAGTATTGGATGGAAGGGCCCAGGACGAGGGAACTGAAGAGCGGGGGACCTTGCCTGTGGGCTGCTCTTTGGAATATGCTCGACATAAACTGCTGGCCCTGCTATACCGACGGGACAAATACCAGAGGAAGGGTCTCCTCATGCTTTAGCCAAACAAGTGAGAAGAGTGAACTGTACAAGGAACAACGTATTTTCTGTGTTCAGCCTACTTTGCCTCAGTGAATCTTTTAAGACCCTATGGTGCTACGATAGCCAAGCACACAAATCTGAAATGCACAGTTTGAAAAATTTGTAAATATGTATATATGCCTCTGTGCAATTATTGCAAGGTCGGTATGCATGTGGGGGGTGTTTCCAACACCCAAGAAGGTCCTGCGTGCCCCTCCAGTCTGCCACCCCTAGGAAAACTCTTCTGTGTTTCATAACTGTGCATTGTCTTTAATGTTTGGGCTTGTTATACCTCTGAGATTCATTTGCTGCTTGTGAAAAGTATAGGTTTGCTGGGACATGTCATATTCCATTTACACATATCACACAGTTTGTCGGTTAATCATTCATCTAACTTTTTACTGTTTGTGGTACACATATATAAAGAAAAACTTGCATGGGTATTTTCTCTATGTATCTTTCATTACTACTGTTGATGGATATTTTTACTTGGCAAATACTACATTCCCTTGAGTGGAATTATTGCAGCATATGGTACATATTGTATTGTCCTTTACTAAGTGTAGTCAGATGTCTAAGGTTACAGAAATAGCTGATGCTTTCAGGTCACATTGTGTATAATCTCCCATAAGAACAATAAGGGTTGGTCACTTATTGAAGGTTTCTCTTCAGCTGAAGAACTTGACAAAAGCACCGTATAACATGTCCTGTTCACATAGCTTGTAAATCTGGGTCTCTTTTAGAAGCATGGCTATGCTTGTAGACTTTATTTCTCTAGACTTTCAACAGCAGAGGGTATACTTGCTCAGCAGGTACAGTAAATGATCACAAGGATAAAGGAAATCATAGCAGAGAGAGAGAGAGCATCAATGCAAGACATTCTACACAAGACATTCTACATTCTTCAACCTATGAGAGGCTGAAGTCATGATGATGGGCACATTTGCACTTTGTTACCCGGGTGGCATCACCACGAGGTCGCCCCAGTGAGGAAGCTGTGTCCTAGGAGCAAGTGCGCAAATCAGCCTCATGAGCAGCGCAGCCCCACCCAGGACTCCAGAGCACTGAGCGGAAAAGTTTCCTGCTGTCGAAAGGAAGTGCTTGGCCAGCTGTATTTTTCATTCATTCATTTGCTATTTATTAACATCTTAGTACAAAACCGTGCCCTCTTCTAGATGCTGCTTTTAAAACAAGCAAGAAAAATATAAACTCATCTAGATCCTGGCAGGTAGCACTGTGCATTTATGGGGACAATATTACCACGCATCAGACACTTGGAGGGGTTCTCGGAATGAGAAAAGAAGCAGTCCGTGTTCCTGCAAAACTCTGTATTTATTTGGAAAGCTCCCTTCTCTATGGGAACATTCTAGTAGAGATTTTTCCAAAAGTAAAAGGCTACTTTGAAAAATTTATGTATATTAGATCTTATTACACTTAATAGTAAATTAAAAAGTGTTAAATATTTTACATTCTGGATGGTTATTCTAGATGAGTTAGATGGTGACAAATCGATACAACTTTTAGTATATGTGGTGCCAAAGCAAGCCCTCAATGGAACTTTTAAGCAAAGAAGGAAATTTCAAATAGACAGATGTCATATATGACAGTAGAAAAACCATTCTAGGTTTAATTAGATGTTTTCAGTTTATCTCCCTTTAAAAATCTTGGAAATAATGATATCTACATATGTGAGTATAAATATCTCTCTCTCTGTCTCTCTCTCTCTCTGTCTCTCTCTCTCTCTCGCACACATATTTTTCTTGCTGTTTTTTCCCTGTCCTGTGAGTATATAGGTTTTTTTTGGAGGAAAAAAAAAAGATATTTACTAAAATCTTTCCTTTTACTTTCTTTGTAGACTAACTACAAGGAAGAAGACACCTACTATGTAGCTGTGGGTTATTTTTTAGAACATGAGGGCTGGGTAATAAAAAGTAACAAAAGTAATGAGGTCCTTAAGACAGAATTCCTGGCCTTGATAAAGAGCTCATTATGAATATCCAGGAAAAAATGGTAAAAGAGAATTATGTATCTCTCAAAAACTGTTCTCTTTAAACTAAAAGCATTTTTTAAATTAGAGGATGGACCTTTCCAGAACACCTGGCAGAGAATTTCACATGTTTAAAGTAAAACTCTCAAATTACCCAGCAACTCATCTGCCTACACTGTACAAAAAACTAGAAGAGAATTCCATTTCTTCATCAGACTCATGGTTTATATATTGTAAATGTATGATTGTCATCTAATTCTCGCTTCACTGCTGCTCGTAAAGAAGTGTGTTGATTCAACATCAAGTCAACTGTTTAAGGAAACTTAATTGCTTTGGTTTTATCTGTCGGTCCTGTCAATTCCTGGCATGACTCTATCTAACACAATGCTGTTTGTATTTATATCACTGATCATTTCATATAGACTTGCTATCCAGCTTTAAATATGGTTTTAAAAGAATTCAGGAAGTGTTGGAAAGCAGAGAATAACTTGATTTGCATGTAAGCCCTAAACATGGGTGCCAGTTGGCTGTTTTTTCCTCTCTCTTCTGTTTTCATAGATTGTTCTCTTTATGCTTAAGCTTTTTAGCATAGTAGGAAATGATCTGCAAAGAATTTTTCCCTAAAATAAACAAAAAAAATCAAGACACATTGGTCTAACATATGATATAACAACATGATAGAGTATTTTAAATTGGAATTATCCCAGAAAACCCTTGGGAGAAAAATGAAGGCTAATGTGTTTATAAGCACATCATGTTTGTTAAAATACATGTATCAAACACTTTAAAATGTAATAATTTACTCAGAGATCAGCTACCAGAAATTTAGAAGATACAGCATAGTATAAATAGCAAGCCAAACATTCATAATCCATATTGATAAGAATAATTTGAAAAAAGATTTTAAAGAGAAGAGTTACAAATATTCTGGATGCAACATCCCAGGGCAAGATTTGAGGCAGTGGCGTCTTTCCGTGAGACTCTTAGCTGGACATGTACTTATAAAATTGTCATAGTATTTCACACTCACGCTCCCTTGGCCCCAGCATTCCCTCACAATCTTTTCTCCCTCTTGATTGGACTCCCCCTGAGAGTCCCACTTGGGGCCAATTACTTCCTCAGATTCCTCAGTGAAATTGTGCTTATATTTCAAAGCCGCATGTATTCCCCATGCAGGGTTTGGAGACAAGTACATGGAGACATATCTCAACAGGACACATAGGCATGTCTCTAGATTTCATATATTATAATATATAAATATATATTATGCATAATAAATTAAATATTATCATGTAGCATGTGATTAATTTTATAAAATATATTTATTTGCCCCAAAGGGAGCTCACCTGTCTGAAATTCCCTAGATCTTTGACATGCAAGCATACAGAACAGAGCCACATTAAAACAAAATTAAACTCGAATTTATTTCATAGAATTGAAATGCCCTTGGGATATGTGTGACCCCTTGTCTTAGAGTCTATTTCTTCTAATCAGTAATGAAACTCAGAACATATTTGTCCTTCTATTCACTTTGTTTTACTTGTTAATTTCATGTACTAAATAATCTCAATGATTAGTGGTTTAAAACAGTGATTGTATCCTCTTCCAGTTTCTGAGGATTAGTAATTCTCTGTTTCTGAGAATAAACTGACTCAATGGATTTGCATATAGTGACTCACCAACTGCAGGCAAAGGTCAGGCCCAGATCCTTGTCTCTGCGGTGACTTAACTGCATCTAGGCCGAGTCACTCACTGATGAGCAGAGAGTAAGTTCTGTGTGTTGATGAGAACTTCAGGTTCTTCCTGGCTGGCTTCTCCGTGGCCTTGTGAATGCCATGTGACCTGGTGCTTATTGTCCTGAGCAACTGACCTGAGGGCAAAGGAAGTGGCAGTGACCATGGTTTTTTAATTTTTGTTTTATGTTCGAAATTCATGTAGCTTACAGTCATCATGGGGAATAGTTACATGTGCAGAAGATAGCATATTTCTTCCTTTTTAAACCTCCTTCCGCTTCTCTCCCCCTTTCTCTCTCTGTCTTATTCCAGTTCCCCATCCTATTTTGAATTTCTGTTGCTATTGTCTCCCCTCGTGTCATGGCCTGTAATGTTTGCACTGACTTAGGTTATTAGGTTCCTGTACAGGGCATGTCTTTCTTCTTTTCCTTTCCACTTTTCCTCACTCTTTGCCCTTGTTCCCTTAAACAACTTCCCTACTGCCAAAGATCTATCTATCCCTTTCGGGCCGGGGATTTAGCTCAGTGGTTCTGGCACCTGTCTTGCAAACTCAGGGACCTGGGTTCGATCTCCAATTAACCACATACAATACTTGGTGTGACGACTCTCACCCAGCAGCAACCATACCACATACCGCAATGTCGGGCGTGGTGGCTCACGCCTGTCATCCCAGCACTCGGGAGGCAGAGGCAGGAGGATTGCTGTGATGTGAGTTTGAGGCTGAGCTCAGGGCCAGTCTGAACCACAAAAGTGAGACCCTGTCTCAAAAGAAAAAAGATCTATCCCTTTCTACCTTTCTATCCATCCTTTATCATTTCTTTGTACTTTGCCTCAGCCAAAAGATAGCAGATGGTATTTAAGATTGTATCGCTGGTTTATTTCACTCAAAATTATATTTTCCAGGTGTATCTATTTTCTTAAAATCATCTCAAATTTGTCATTCTTCATAGCCAAATAATATTCCATTATATATATAAATATGAAAAACATTTTAATCTAATATCTTATTAATGGGAATATGGGTTATTTACATGATTTGGCTCTCATTAGTTGTACTGTCATAAAGATTGATATTAGTGTAATATAATGATTTAAGCTCTTTGAGGAAGATTCCTAACAGAAGAATAGCTGGGTCATATGGAATTATTAACTTTAATTTTTTGAGAAATATCCAGACTGATTTGTACACCGGTTATACTAGACAGTAGAATGCAGAAGTGTTCCTTTTTCCCCACAGCCACCCTGACACTTGTTATTACATAATTTCTTAATGATAGCCATTCTTTCTGGGTTAAGATAGAATCTTAGCCTTGTTTTAATTTTCATTTTTAAATGACCAGAGATGTCGAACATTTTTATTTATCTACTGACCATTTGTATTTCTTCCTTCTTTAAATGTCTATTTATTTCTCTTGCCCATTTCCAGAAACCTCTTAGAATTCATAATCAACTTCATCAAAACAGAAGAACACAGATCCATACACACACACCCTGACCATGTGTGTACAGAGAGAGTGAATGGGATGAGAGGGGAATTATCAACCAACACCACACACAGTAGCTTCCAAAAGAATGGAAAACCTAGGAATTGACCCAGCCAAAGGGGTGAATAACCTCTAGTTCCTCTAAGGAAACGATAGCACTTTGAAAAATGAGATTGAAGATACCAGCTCAAAATAGAGATGTCTCTTTCTCCTTCATAGACTGAAACAATATTATCAAAATGGTCACACTTCCAAAGCTTTATACCGATTTGCAGAAGGCCCAGTCAAATTAGCAAGAACACACTCTAGACTGATCTAGAGAAAGCAGTCCTAAAATTCATAGAGTTCAGAAGAAATCCAGAATACCAAACAAATTTGGAGAATCAGAGTAAAACAGGAGGTAGAAAAATACTGAAATTAAGTTATGCCACAAAGCTATAGTGATAAAAATGGCATGGTGCTGCAGCAGAAGCAGATACATGGGTCGATGGATCAGCATTGAGGATGTGGAAATCTCCCCAGGCATATTTAACTATCTGATCTTTGACAAAGGCTCAAAATATATGTTGGGAGAAACAGCCTATTCAACAAGTGGTATTGGGAAAACTGATTATCTGTTTTCAGAACATTGAAATTGGACCCCTATATCTCATTGTATATGAAATTAAATCAAAGTGGAACAAAGATATAAACATTAAAACAAATATTAAGCCAAATGTAAGAGAAAACAAGTAAACATCTTTTAAGATATACATGTAGGACCTAAGCAAAACCTCAGCTACATGGGAAATAACAGTAAGAAGCAACAGAGAGGATTCAGTTAAACTAAAATGCTTCTGTACAGTAACAGTGAATCAAGAGAGTGACAAAGAAACCTACAAGAACACATTTTGCCACCTAATCTTCAGATAGAGGACTAATATCTAGAATATACAGATAACACAAAGAAACAAACCACCTAAAATTAAGGACCCTACGATGATAGGTAATTTCAATGACACTGATAAAAAAGTCGCATGTGGTAGTATTCTATAAGACACAAAAACAAGCTTTGATTTGACCTAAGAATGCACAAGCACATAAAGATCAGGAGGCCAGGATTGTTATTACCATCCTGCAAGTTTCTACCATATAAATCTAAACTCAATTATTATTTTAGATATAAATTTATTTATCCTACTTAATTAAACGAAAAAAGGTTTATAATTTAGTTAGCAGGGAGATGTTTGTAGGAACCTTGAATTTAAAAAGTGTCTTTTCTTAAGATTAAGTATATTCGTGCCAGGCATTTAGCTCAGTGGTTCCGGCACCTGTCTTACAAGCGCAAGGACCCGGGTTCGATCCCCAGTAATCACATACCATACTAGGTGTGGAGACTCACCCCAGCAGCAACCAGTACCACATACCACAGTGCCGGGCGTGGTGGCTCATGCCTGTAATCCCAGCACTCGGGAGGCAGAGGCAGGAGAATTGCTGTGATGTGAGTTTGAGGCTGGGCTCATGGCCAGCCTGAACTACAAAGTGAGACCCTGTCTCAAAAAACCTAAAAAAAAAAAAAAAAAAAAAAAAGATTAAATATATTGAAATGTCATGTGTAAAACTTAAATGAAAAGTCACACTATTTTCTAAATGCTGGAATTTCCCTCCAAATTCAGGTGTTAGAATCAAATACTGAGGGTCTTAGTAGTGTATTAATGTGTAGAGCATTTGGGTAAGTGACTAAAACATGAGGCTCAACAGGGGTTAATGTCTTTATGAAAGAGATTAATAGGGGTGCTTTCAATCTTTGCACAATGAGGACACACCCAAAAGCTGCCATCTATGATGAGTAGGCTTGCTGTTGGACTTCTGAGCCTCCATACTATATGGAACAAATTCCTATTGTTTACAAAATTACCCAGTCTGAGTAATTTTTATCCAAGTCAGAATAAATTAAGAAAGATATAGATATAATTATTTATAGAGAGAATTCTACCCAAACCTTATTGCATAGCTCATATAGATCTTTCTCAAAGATTAGTACAGTGTATAGATAATTTATGTCAGAATGCCATCAGGAAACAAGCAGTGGGCTCAAATTGGGTAGGTGAAGGAAAATTTAATGAAAAGAATGACAAAACTTATTTTATGCTTGAAATCAGTTCCTAAATTTTGCTTAATATATTGTATAGGTTTTAGTTTGGGTTCTTAACAGCGAAATTATCTCTGCCTAAAACACATACCAGTGTCCACTCATTTTTCGATAAGACCAAATGGTATCTAGATTTATCTTTTACTAAAGTATACGAAGGAGTGAAAGAAGACACAGATGTGAGTCCAAATCCTGGGGCTGCTGCTGCTAACTAGGATGACTTCATGTTTTCCGTATTCTGTTCCTCCATCTGCAGAACAGTTAATAAGACCGTACTGCAGGACTGGAGTAATGATTACATGCTTTTACTGTATTGGATGCAGCTTGGTAGTTTTGAGTACTAATTATTAGTTATTTTACATCGTCCTTATTGTTGTAAATATATCTTTTAGGAGAACAAGAAATCCCAAAGAAATACATAAAAAGGGAAAATTTAGCCTAAAATAATCCCATAAATTACATCCCTTAAATCAGAATAAGTGAGATATATGCAAATGAGAAAAGAAATATGTTTATTTCTCTTCCCTTTGTGATATTCCTACTTATCAAGACCAACCGTGTGCCAGATGGCATATAAGATGATGAAGACAGACATAGTTGTGACCAAAGCAGTTGTCCCACCGGCATGGAAGTGGCATTACAGTGATGATGTGGCTTAAACCAACTGATACAGCATTGAGGACAAGGAGATGGACATTTCAAAAGAGGTTAATACCACAGCCATGTTGAAGGATGTGACCTGGAATTGGATTGCTGGAAACCGTGCACGTATGACTGGAAAGCTGAGTGTGGCTTTGAAGGACATTGACAGGGTAAACTCAGGCAAAGCCAGGGCCACATTCATCTGCTTCCTTCTCTAGGCTAGAAGTCTGCGAATAGCTACATTTTGAATGAAAAATAAACAAGAAAAATGTTGAGTATTTGTTGAAAAGCAGAGAATGGCTTGCATGTGAAATCACTGCTCTAAAATTATCAGAAAGGGGTTAGTCAAAGACTGTGTGGTAAGGAGATTGATGATGTTTAAAAGGAGACAATATTAAATGGTCTGAGAGTCAAATATTGCAATTCAACATTTAACTTAATCTTTATAAGTTTTGAGTGTATGTTGGGCTAAGCAAGCTATTGACTGAAACAACCAACTGAAAACTATCTTCCTCCCCTTATGTTAGACTGTTCTCCTTGTTCCAATTTTTGACTGTTCAGGATAAAGTTATTTTCTTTTTCATCAACATGAGGAAATAAAGACTGAACTTTTCATAGGTTAATATGTTAAGTGTTAAAAAGTGTTATTTGTGTGTTCTTTTCCTGAAGACTGTCTTTCTCGCATTTTTTTTATTTTTTGGTATTAAACATTTTAACTTTAATTATAGCAACCAAAAATGGAATCTATACCTGTATTAAATCTTAATACATGCTAGGGAAAATATAAATTTGACAGCCTACTCCATGTCCAGATCTCATTTCTCTAATTAGCTGAAGTTTAGTGACTTAACAGGAACTAAAAGATTTCAAGAAGTGGTAGACAGATAGCCACAAGCTGATACCTGTTTCTCACTAAAACACTTGCTTAACTGGTTGGCCGAGTCATCAGAGAACTCCATTTCCTTATCATGAGGAAACATGCTCTTCAAGTGGTATTTTTTTACCACATTATAATTTGATAATGACTAGATTAATAATTTATCAAATGCCTACAATACACATATATTTGTAATTTCTTTTTTATTTTATCTTTTAGTGCATATATGCAGGATATTTATGTTCTTTGTGGAAATACTGTACACATACATACATAGCTTAATTCCTTTTTCCATCCTGCTTCCCTACTTCTCTTCGCTCTCTCCTCCCTTCACCTATGATCCTCTCCCTGTCTTCTCTAGGCAAATGTTACACAGTCCTAAGTATCTGTGTGTCTAAACACAGAACAGGTACAGCATAGCTGTGGTAAAAGAAAGAAGCAATGTTACATCAATGGCCCCTTGATAGTCCCTCTGGAACTAGCAGCTCCTCTAACCTTAGTGAACACAAAGGTTGAGATCACCTGGCCCCTTATCATATTCTTCATAAACAGTTACTACTTACACAATTTTTTCTTTTCCCTTTCAATAATGACCATGTTTTAATGATGTTTTTCATGAAATTTTCATTTAAAAAAATCTTTTCATTTTTTAAAATGTATCACCATGGTCAAAACACAAACTCATTTTGTAGTTGTACAGAAATATTTTCTTTCTTTATATATTCACTCCAAGGATCTCTTCAATGTTATCATCAAGACAACATTTATACACTCCTTAGTTGTACTACCCTACCCCAAGCCCAAGCAAAGTTCTCATGCAGCCATATATGCCATTTCCCAGAATGATGTCATTGTTTTGTTATCTTCTCCTGCTTCAGAAATAGCCTGGGCGAAGGTCCTTACTAAGTATGGAGAAGGCTTAAAAGCTGCCATATCTTCTTATTGCACTAGTCATAATAAAGATGCAGTGGTTGGAAACTATAATACCATTGTGATATCAGATAGAAGATCATCAAAAGAATAAAGACATACAGAGAAAATTTTTAAAATAAGCAAAATCGTATATGCTATGTTATCCTTCCAAAAGTGCATCTCCATTTTATTGTCATATCTATTCAAGAGGGTATCTTGGAAAAGAATCTAAGCCTTTCCATGAACTATTGTTCCTGTAGTCCATTGCAAGTTGTGCTTCACAGTGAACTTGAGGGTCTGGAGTTCTCATCATGCCAGAGCACAAGGGACTTTAAGCTGTGTCCTGTAATATTGCCCCTTCCCCAGCAAGAATATTCTTTTCTTAAAAGTCTTGGGAGTCAGAGCATAGCAGCAGCTGAATGAGAACCTGCAGCAACCACCTCCCCAGAAAAACACCAGTTTGAAGGGCTATACATGCTGTGCAAGCACCAAACTACCTTCAGAAAAGCTAAGGAAGCATGGTAAAAGACAGTAGTGCTTGATTTTTAATATAACAGCAAAAAAAGACACATTGCAAAAGGTAAGAATAAACAAGTTGCCCACATATCCCCACTTCCAGGTCTAAGCACACAGAAAGACATGCTTCCTGCTTGGGGAAAGGAGAAAGAATTCAATTAGGGCCTTTGACTTAAAATGTAGTGCTGGACAGAGACCCACAGCCCTGCATTTGGGGTAGTGCCTAATTGGAATTCCATTGGCCAGTTGGCTATGTGGCTGCCTCCATCCTCCTTTCCCAACCAGGAGTGTGGAGGAGGAGCAAGGATGCACCCTCTGGAGTCAGTGCACAAGTACAAGAACAGGGCTTTCCTGGGGAGCTCATTGTAGGGCCTGAGGATAAACAAAAGAGCTTAAAGACAGAAGGGCATAAATGTTTCAATATCAAGTGATGACATGCACATACATGGAAGAGACCCACATTCTTGCTTGTGTCTCTGCTAGGCTTGGACTAGATCTTGGACACATTCCAAGACTGCAGTTCACTATGGCAGGGGACTCAGGTATCATCCAGTACAGCAGCAAGACTGATAGCTTCATGCTGTTGTCATCACCCATCCATCACCCTGAGTAACACAGTTATCCTCAGGCCAGGGCTTTTTACTGGGGCTTCTGTGCCTGCTTGTGCATCAGGCACTGATGGAACAGACTCATATTTAAGGCTCCAACACTACCAACTGTGGTATGGCCTGAGACTGGAAAGGTCCTTACTGTTGTGAAACTCTGGTGTGGTCCTCTGTACTGTCAGCTTTGGTGGTGAAGGAACTAACTTTATCAGTACTGCTACAATCCATGGCAGCATGACATGGGTATGAGTCTATTAAGAGGAGTTCAAACATGGTAACGTTGAAACTTAGTGATGGGCTGGTGAAACCTAAAATTGAAAGATCTAGTGGGCTCCACATCCCCACAACATTGCTTGAGAAAAAAGTATCTGGAGCATCTCCGTATCAGGAGAAATGTGTGACCTCGCTCTGTCAGACTTCATTCCAGCCAAGCATCACCTGTGACTTATCACAGCAGTCTTGGGCCATGATTCTACTTCCACCTGCAATGGGCTTCTCAGGATGTGACAGAGTGTTGTAGCAATGCTGGATATAGGCATGTGTTAGGAGCCTGGGGCTAGTAGAAGGTGGACAGAGTCCTTTGCCACTTGACCACATACCAGTGGCTGTGGACCTGCTCCAGTCTGAAGAGGATCTCGCAAGATGGAATCCCCTCTTTTGTTGCTCCTACAGTTTATGCTGAACTGCCTGTGCATTTTGGACCACCTTGGGATTACATCACTATCTAGTCCCAATACAGCAGGAACACAGTAATCATTGAAATGCAGTAACCATGTTTTCAGAGGACTATCTGGTGTTGAAATAACAGAAGTGACTACAGGTTCCAGTCACCTGACTAGAGTTTCTAGAAAGGCACCAACATTACAAAACCTGGGGTGAATACTATATCCTTTAATGTGGAGATGATGTCACACATTACCCATCATCAAGGATTTCCAGAGGACTATAATCTTAGCTAATGGTCAAAACAAGGTGACCAATGAAAACTGGTGATACAGTAATCTGCAACACAGACAGTGGAAGCTCAGGAATGTGCCTCCCACACCTAGAGCAGGCTGGAATGTCACAATTTCCCCCAGGGGCTGCATTCAGCTTTCCCTACCTCAGAGGTAGTAGCCTTCAGAGTAGAGAAAGTGAACCTTTATATTCCACAATCAGGAAAGACTTGAGTTGATAAAGCATGAAAGACACAAGAAGGATAAGGGGCCTAGACTCCATTTTCAAGGAATAATAGCAAATGGAGGGCATATTTAGGAGAAAGACAAGTTACATAGAAAACCAGGAAAAATAATAAGTATTCATTTAAAATGAGGAAACAAACCAATAAAATTCTCTAAGTTTCCACAGAATAACCTATGAACTTTGTACATTACTAGTGTGGAAAACAACTAGACACCTAAGTAGACACCCCAGCTACTGGACAGTCCAAGGAAAGGTCGTTTGTTTTTCATGGTGGGATAGTCAGGGAAGGAGTATTTTGTCCCCTTGTACCTCTTTATTGCTTTTTGTCCACTGGCTTCTATCAACTTTGGGAAAGAAGGGACTGTCTTATGTTTCTAGATTTTGAACATCTAGAACCTACAATAATGCGTTTTTGGTCTCCAGGAGACAATGAAATAGAAATAAATTACACATGAGTCAAGAATTTAGTTAGGAAGAACACTACAAAATTCTGGAGCAAGCTACATTGTTATGTTTTAGTATATTTCAAAAATACCTATGTCTATCTTCTCCCACAAAACCCTCAGTGGTTTTTCATAGCTTCTATATTTTGTAGTTGAGATCTGAAATGTCCTCTAAAATTCTCCTGTGCACAGAGGTAAGGTTTAGGGAATGTGATTGGATTAATGGGGTGTTGTGGCTGGCCTGCTTTTACGTGGTGAGGCCTGGCTGGAGACGGGTGACAAGGGGCAATGGCAGGACATATTGTCTTCTCCAGTTCCTTCCTCTGATCTCTGCTTCCTGGTCACCAGGGCTTGAGCAGCTCTCCTCCACTAGCCTCTCTCCATGCTCTTCCTGCCTTGGAACCATCCAATTTGGACTGAATATATGAACCAACATAAGTCTCTCTGCCTTTTACTTGTGGATATTGAACATCAGATCTCATGACTAGAAATGTGACTAAGACAAATCTCTTTTCCTTTGATCTATATTAACGGATCAATTCTTTCAAGATAGGGCACCGCTTACCTCATTGTCCTCATGTCCCTTATTTCCTTCTTTAATCTGGTTTGAAAATGTCTAGACTTATGTTTTTTGAATAAATTTTTTAGTAGCTGCTTCTAACAGGGTTACCTAAGAGTATAATCAATGAGATTTCACAGCAATATATAGTTATTTTTGTCACATTTGGAAGAAACCTGTAAACTGAACTGACTCAACTTACTTTACCAGTGTACAGGGTATCGAACCTTTCATTTCCATGCTTGACACATCAGCTTATCCTTGGCTGTCAGGTCATATTTAAAAGAAAGATGTTGAATGTGATCTCAATATATGTGGGCAGGCCTCAGAGACAAGTGAAGTTTACCAAAAATTTACCAAACATCAATCAGGTCAAGTGCAATAGTGCATGTCTATATTCATGGCACTTGGAGGGGAACAAACAGGAGGATTGTGGAGAGTTCAAGGTCAGCCTGGGCCACATAGAGAGACCCTGTCTCAAAATCAAAACAAACAAATGAAAAGAAACCAGACATCAATATGGACTGCATTTTAAAGGTCACCCCAAGGTACTCAGTTTATTCATCTATGAGAGCTGGGGAGTGTAGATGGAGAGGAGGGCCTGAAAGAATGCTGAAGTGTAGGAATATTTCTTTGCTCTCAAAATGAATCTCAACTGATAATCAGAACTTCTCTTTGTGCACGTTCTTCTATGCTAGCCAGATTTCTTCTCTCTCTCTCTCTCTTTTTTATTTGTATTTTTCTTTTTATTTCTGGTCATGCATAGCCATTAAATTATTCTGCACTGGTGGGATAATTAAAATTTGATTTCAGCATTTGATCTTTTGGATAATGGATGATAGAAATCTATTTTACTTTATATAAGAGGGAATAAAGAAGAAAATTTGTTAGTCTCTCCCTCTGTCTTTTTTTCTTAGTTTTCTATTTGTGATTTCAAATAAACAAGTGATTTCTTACCTACTCTAAAAGAATCTGTATGTTTGTATTTGTTTACTCGTGACTTGAGGCTGAAGTTACATGACTGAGCTATAAGCTTTCCCTGTGTCTGCAGGGCTGAAGGTCTGCACATCCATAACAGAAAAAGGCTTTGATCTTCATTGTGTAGGTATGACATCTTTTCTACTAGTACTAGTGCTTTATTATCAAAAGCTTACTTATAGATCTTAAAAGTTGTGTTCTGCAGAAGACAAAGTACATTGGAAAAAGAAGGAGATGGCTCCATGGAGTCTTTTGGAATCGGATGAAGGTTCATTAGTGAGGAACATCTCAGAGACAAGGGAAATCAGAGGGAATGAAGAAATCATCACCATGCAAACGCAAGTCATGGTGAAGAGGAAGTGTCTCCTTACAAGGTGTGCAGCAGGATGGGCCTTTGCAAAGAGCACCTTCCACACGGTGAAGACATCTTGATTGTTGCTTCTCCCGACCCAGACATCAAAGAAAATTCACTTTTTCTGTTCTTTGTTCAGTGAATCTTTTAAAATATTTGTATATGAAAGTTAATTCTCACTAGTGTTCATATTTTCTTTTCTCTCTCTTGAATATGTTAGATGATTTTGGTTAAAAGTAAATAATATTGTTAATGAGAATAGAAACAATCTATTTGAGATGAGAAATCAAATAATTTTATCTTAGAGTAACAATATATATATATTTTTGAGACAGGGTCTTGCTTTGTAGTTCAGGCTGGCCTTGAGCTCAGCCTTCAACTCACATCACAGCAATTCTCCTGCCTCTGCCTCCCAAGTGCTCGGATTACAGGAATGAGCCACCATGCCTGGCACTGTGGTATGTGGTACTGGTTGCTGCTGAGTGTGAGTCTCCATGCCCAGTATTTTATGTGGTTACCGGGGATCTAACTGGGGCTTTTGCACTTGCAAGACAGGTGCCAGAACTACTGAGCTATATCCCCTGCCCTAGAGTAACAATGTTTTATAAATTATAAAAGTACATTGAGGTATTAGCATATAGAAGGCAAAATTATTCTGTAGCTTACACTGAAAACCACCCGTAACATACACTAATTCTTTCAAAGTTCCCTCAGTTCTCACGTGCTTGTTTCTCTGCTTTGTTGACTGATAGCTCCCAAACAAAGGAAATATTATTTTGCTCCTTCTATACAATGTGCCTAGAAACCTAAGCTTCCTTCTCTTGCCAAAATTATTTTCAAATATTTCAGAAAAAAATACTCTTAATTCTCATTTTTTTCTGTAAAAGCAGAAGCCTCTAGCAGTGATCCTACCCCAAACATAAAACTACTTCCTATTTTAAAACTAGGATAGCTTTACGTTTGTTTTGGTAAGGCCGTTCAGCAAATGTGGATATCCTGTGACCGTGCCCTAGTGTTTTCCAGTACTTATTTGCAATGTTACTCCAGCTCCAAGAGACCCTTGAGCCATCTGAGGTACTATGTTGAGTTCAGATTTAGTTCTGGTCCTGCTGCCCTAATGCAATGAACCCTTTTCCTCCCTAGTAATTATCTATTCGTATAAACATGTGTCTTTGCAAATTCTGGATTTTTTTTTTAATTTGACACCTCTATAGTAGATTTGTGCTATTTTTCTTTTTAAAGATTTAATCACCTAAGAGAGAAAAACATGGAGGGGTCCCCTTCTCTCCAACTTCAGGGAATACTCAAATTTGAAAGTAAGAGAAGTTACAACCCTGGTGCAGCTCTAGGAGCAGGGTAGTGAGTCTGAGCTAAGAACACTGATATAACGTGGAAATTGTCATGCCATCAATCCCTTCTCTCCCTCTGTCTCTGTTTCCTTGCATTTTTTTCTTACCTTATGCTGCTTTTTAGATTGCTGAATTCAAAAGGCTTCTTTTTAAATTTCTGCAATACTTAAATCTCTACTTTTTGCAGGTGAAGAATTAGCCTGTATAAGTAAAGGAAGAGCTTAAGCAGTACTGTGTGTGTGTGTGTGTGTGTGTGTGTGTGTGTGTGTGTGTGTGTCTGTGTGTGCACATGTGCATGCACACATGTTGAAAGAATAACTCTTAAATAGAGATTTAGTCAGTCCTTCTAGGATTTACATTTCAAATTATTCATATGTATTCCAATTCTTCCAATTGGGTTATAAATTCCTATCTTTTTATCTTTCATCAATATTATCACTGTATTTCCATATATGTGTTTATTGATCAAATATATGATAAAGTTCTAGTCACCCAACATTTTTGTGGATCCAACTTACTAAAATATATGTGTTCTATTTTTCTATGTGATAAAAGATTTTTAAGGAAAAGCATTACCTGTACACAAGTTTCATTATAATCACATTTAGAAAACTTTCTATTTCTACTCTTGAATCAAGACAGAATTCTCACCATTTAAAAAATCATTAATAGTTGCAAATTTTAAAAATGAGAATAGATCCTTTAAATGAGCCTTCTAGATACTCCACAAAGGGCTTTCCTAAGTCTACAAGGAGAAATGACTCAGGAATTCCTCTGTTTCGGAGGAGAGGGTGAAATGTGTTGTAATTTTAGCAGTGCCAGCGAGGAGTGCAGATGGGACATGGGCACAGCCAGGCAGATGGTGCCTCAGTCAGAATAGCAGCTGCTGGTGAGTGAGAGCGGAGCAGATGGTGCGATGGCAGAGGCCACGGCAGCCTTCAGTAGTGAGAAGTATAATAAGTTCACATTAGAAGATTCTGGAACAGCTGTCCTGGAGCTAGTACAATATGAGGTCATTCATTTCAATGATCATTTGTTAATGTGCACTGGTGTTCAGTGTTAGGTAAAAATGACCAGTGATTACTGAGCAGGAGGGTGCCTCCATCTCCAGTACAGTCATTGGTTTTATATTTTGGTAATCTGAGTAAAGAAAACATTAGTCAATATGTATATAATTGTGCTTTTAAAAAGGTGACCTCTCATGCATCAGGTATGATGGTTGATATTTCTCAGACATTACCAAAACATATACTTTCTTTATCCTTTTGATCTGCTTTTCTTATCATATGAAAGCCTTCAGAAAATAAGACATACAGGTTATTTTTATTGTATTGTATTGTATATTTATTATACAAATTCTAAGCTATTTCTCCAGTCAAATCTGAAGTTCTGAGAGGGAAACAGTAAGTATGTTATTAAACAAATTTGTCTAGTGAATCTTACACACATTCAATTTAGAGTTCCCACCTGAGGACCCTGGGAGGGAAAGTGGAGGAATGGAAAATCTGTGGGAACAGTTTAATAAATCAAGATGTATCACATACAGGTACAAATTCCCAATGAAAAATGTGATCATAATGTATACCTATAATGTAAGCAAACTCAATAAATTCAATTTATTAAAAAATAAATGAAAGAAATGGTATTTTTTACTTAGGCATAGATATGGGATGTGAGGTGGGATGATTTTAACTTTCTGTACAGCTGGATCCAGGTGTTTTTCTCCACCTCTGTGGTCACTTGCCTCTTCTCTGCAAGACAAGGTGTCTCTAGATACCAGCAAGGTTTACTTCCCCAATAACTTGTCTGCTGATCTCCAAAGTGACTCTGTACACAGCTGGGTTATATTCCCACCATGAAAAATAACTCCAAGGTCTCAGAAGGGAAATTTTATTATAGACCAATAAGTGTGATGTTCAAGGAAAAAGAGCATATAAATAATTTAGGGAATTGAAGATGGCTTTACACATTTCAAACTAAAGCAAAGTGCAGAAGGCCTAAAAAATCAGAGTGAAAAAAATATCCCTGTCGTAAAGAATCTGAAAGCTATTATTAAGAAAATTAAAAATAAGCAAAAGATGTACTCAGCCATTGACAGTTTTAGGTAATTATTTTAGAAAGACCATCTTGATCACTTTTCAAAGTTTGAGATAAAATATTGTTCAAAGACTTTTGAAATTCAAGCTATCATAACTCAGGACTCCTCTCCAACCTCCGTCCTCTTGCTTCAATGTTCCTTTCAATGCTGGTAAAGGAATGAAAAACCAAATATTTTCTAAATTATTATGGATCCTAGAATTCATAAGTCTGTAATATTTTAGTACAAAAGTAGTGAAGAATATAACTTGCATTATAAAAAATGAACCATAAAATATCATTTATGCAAAGAACTTATATTTTTGTGCCATGATGGAAAATTTGATTGTATCTGATTTTCTATGCTACAAAAATGTCCCTCATTCCAAGTGACTTTTTATATTTCCTGATTTATCCATTCAAAAGTAGAAAGTTAAAAGATGCCAATCTATCTTTAAGCTTGTAATAGAAAAAAATATGTCTCTATTGTTGTGTGATCAAAAACACTAAGAGCTAAATATATATTTTGTGTCAATTCTCACAGTCATACAGAAAGATACTTAAAGTACCTCCATTTTCTAGGTGATCAATCTGTTTTAAGAGATTAATTGACCTGGCCAAATATGATAAGTGGTAGAAATAGGAATTTAATATTTTTGTCTAATTTCAGGGCGTATATTCTTAATCAATTTGTCCATCGTGCACTAACTTACACAACTTTATCCTTAGTATCCATGTTTATAAAATATAGATGCATAAATACTGCTTTGTAAGGTAGATAGTAATGTTTCATAAAGCATGAATGCACATCATCTAGCATTAGAAGAAACTAATGTTCCTTACGTATTTGTTTTTATTTGTAAACTCTGATGTGACAATATCATATTTGTCCACTTTAAGAGCCAGAGTTTTTCACTGAGAGAAACCCATAGATATGAAGCATATTTTGTGAGCACTACTGTCACTCAATAGTACACAAGCCCATAGAATTTAATTTTGATTTCTGAAGGATTTCCAGGGTACAATCTTAATGTATGTGTAATTATAGGAGTTTAAACTAAGAAGGAAAGTAAATAAAAGCTTTGTTCTACTTTGGACTTTGTGATTCAATCCTTCCACTGTCTATTTATTGTTAAGAATTTTTACTTTTGACATGGTCCTCATTCATCTGCTTTTGAAAAGGAATCCTGACACTGATCTATACATTTTGTACATCTAACTGTAAATTTCTCCATTTCTTATATGTTATAGTAGAATTAAAAATCCTTATTTGAAAACCTGAACGATTAAACTGGCCATAAGACAATGGAAGTTTCCACTCTTTTTTTCTCAAGAACAAGATTTGTCACATCATGACACGTTACTAACAAAGCGCTACCGAAGTCCCCCTTTTTCTACAAGATCTAAATAAACAAAAAATAGTCACTATTTATTTTTAATGTTAACTAAAAACTTTCCATGTAACACACAATCATGAAAAATTGTTCCTTGTTTCTTTTACTACTGTGATTTTTCTTAACTTCTTGGTATGTTGATTTCAAGAGTATATTATGAAATTATGGTTAATGTTTTACAAATATTCAATTAATAAGAGCCAATTCTTCACACACATTTTCCTTATTCATTGCCTTCTGTCAGTACATAATAATCATAACCAAGGAAATAATTAATTTTCATTCTAAGAATTCCTATAGGAACAAATAATATTTTTCTGGCAGTGCTCATGAATACTTGAGGATATGCCAAAAATAAATCATGAGAAAGTGCTGTTTGTCGGGATGCTTAGCCCCAAAATGGGTTATTGTCAGCATGTAGCAGATGTGAGGTGGTGGCACAGTGGCAGTTCATATTCCCAACTAGACTTGGCAGTCCTCTGAGTAATAGAAGCCAAGGCGTGTTAACCTTGACTTGGGCTAGAATACCCCTCTAGAAATCTCTTTCCCTCATTAACACATGGGCAGCCAGCACTTCCATTCTCTACTTAGCTAATGAGCATCTGATCCTAGAAGTAAATACCCCAAAGAGTAGATTATATTTAACACGTGTGTTATGTATAAATTGCTTCTTCAAAGATTTTATTGTCCATGAGGATCCAGTGCACTTAAGGAAGATGAAGTTTATTCCACACATATAACACTAAACTTTTGATTTTTGATATCCTCTCCATGCCTAAAAGGATCTACACAATTATGATTTTAATTTAGAACTTGTTTTAAATCATGTTTTGCTTATAGACAGATAATTATGATTATAGACATTTATTTTAGAAGACTGAATTCTGAAATTTTCTAAAACATGAGATTTTCCCACACTAAGAAAATGAATTAAATTTACCCTTTTAAGATATCAATTTCAATGTTCTTTAAAAGGTATTTGCTTGAAATACCATAGAAAGATTAAAACAAATAACTCATAGTGAAGACATAATTCCAAAAAGAAGCCATACTCTTTTCATAAACCAATATTTTCTCTGTTAAGGGAATGTTCCTAGTTACCAAGTTTCTAACACTTCTTACTCTTGATTTTAGGTAATTCAAAACATCTGTTACTGTACCTGAGTATAAACTTTAAGGTGGTGGAGAATCATTGTTTTACATTCAGTATTAAAGGCCAATCTTCATGAGTACTGATAGGACCATAAAGCTTTGCCTTGAATCTTTATAAAGTGTTCTGTAAACAAAGTGTTTATTCATAGTGTATTAGCACCTGAGTTTTGATTGAAGGCACAAAGAAGTGAAATGCACTATTAAAGTAATATAAGTAATGAACATACTATCATGGTGATAATGACAGAAGTAATGAATATGATGTAACCATCATTGCATGTCTTTTGGTGCCAGTTATTTAACTTGGGACTTCAACTCTTGCAAAATCATGCAGTGAGTTCACCTGACGTTAGAGGAAGGAGTTAACTACT
Organism: Petromus typicus; assembly: GCA_004026965.1. Taxonomy (NCBI): domain Eukaryota; kingdom Metazoa; phylum Chordata; class Mammalia; order Rodentia; family Petromuridae; genus Petromus; species Petromus typicus. The sequence goes on along the minus strand of PVIR01014585.1, from coordinate 13,936 downwards.
GGCCTAAAGCTACATGGATACAAACTTCCTGCTGTACAATTCAGACCCAGTGTTTCTTTTATGTTCACAATCTATGCTCTGAGATTCTCCTATGTATAATTTTCTCTGTATGATACTTGTCACTCTCAAAAACTAATATTTTGATGGAAAACAAAGACCCATAATTTTAGTTAACAGAGATTACTCATAGACCAAAACAAGACTCCTGAGATTCATGGTTAACTGAGGTTACTGTAAACATGGTGAATTTCCTCTTCTTAATATATTTTACCCTTTTGTTGCACAGTAAGTTTTAAGGCATCTAAATACTTAAGATATTCTATGTCTCAGTTGTGGCATTTATGGCTAAGGGAGGCTAGTGTGTTTACATGACCACATTAAACATCATTTTGTATATCTGATTTTTATAGATTTGTTATTTTTTGATTTGAGTTTTTGCTATTTAGTGTTCTCATCAATTCTTACTTTTCAACAACATATTTGGAATTTGATTACTGGAATGACATATTTCCTTGAGGTTGTAGCTCATTTCATGTAGCATAGCAATTAATAGGGGAAAATGAATTAAGAAGTATGGAGTTCAGTACGTGTTGTTTGAGGAAGATTGATAATGAAAAGAAGGTTTAACATATAAGGCAGTTGGAAGTGAATTCAATTCAACTTTTCTTTGCTCCTTTTTCTCTTTGGAAATAGTCTCTCAAAGTAGAGTGCATTTCAATAGCCACAAAATGCTATTGCTGTCAATTCTATGTTCTTTTTTTTAAAAATTTTGCCATCCTGTTTATACCCCAAGTCAAAAGTTAGTGTCACTGATGTATAAAAGTTTGTAATAATTAAAGCATGCAGGTTATATCTGACTACAGATATACAAACATTGGTCTTTTAAAGAATAAAAGGGCAGGACCAGGGATGTAGTAAGTTCAGTTGTGCTACCACTTGCCTTGTAAGTGTAAGGTTGTGAGTTAGATTCTAGGTACCAGAAAGAAAAAAAAAAGAATAAGAGTGTAACTTTAAGAAATGCATGTTTGCAATACAGCACAATTCTTCTTCTTACAATATATTTTAACATTAAAAAAGGAGACAAAGGAAGTGAATTGCTAATTGAATAGAATTGAAGTCACTAGAAGAAATACTGATACACACAGATCTGTGAGAAATAACATCAGAAGGCTGACACATCTGGCATAATAGAAGGTGCTACATCAGAGTGCAAGAGCATGTATGTGCAAGTTACACATATAGCCCTACATTACTAAGCCCTGAACTTACAAATACAAGAAGAGAAAAAGGCAAAAGATATGAGGGCCTAGTGGCTGACAGAAATGAAACTGAATGTTGAAATGCCTCAAAATGGAATAATTTAGAATTTAGAATATCAGCTTCCGCTAGTTATGCAAATTCAAAACGTATTTATTTGATAAGGAGCAGTTTTTCCTTATGTGCTTACACATACAGAAACAACTCGCAGAATTCGAGAATACCCCTACTCATTAAAACTTGATGCTGTATTTCATATACCATGTGGAATACCACATTCCTCAAATAGGGGATGTTCCTTAGGTAGAAAGACAGATGCTCACTACAACAAAAAGCTGACATGTTTTGTGTGTCACTCAAAACTTACCTATAGTTCATACATAGAAGGTGCTTCCAAATACTTGTTGGCTGAATACATAAGTGATACAAACTCAGTTTATATCTACCACTGTAGACTCACTGAAAAACTAACATGGAAAAAGTGAAGAGTTTGACATTAAAATTTTGCTTTATATGATATTCTTAGCATTAATAAGATTAATATAAAAATTCTTACAAGGAAGGGGCCAGGGATTTAGCTCAGTGGTTCTGGCATCTGCCTGGCAAGCACAAGGTCCCCAGTTTGATCCCCTGTACCACACACCATGATGCCAGGTATGGTGGCTCATGCCTGTTGTTACAGCGCTCAAGAGCAGAGGCAGAAAGATTGCTGGCCTGGGCTACATAGTGAGTTCAGGGCCTGTCTGAACTACAAAGTGAGACCCTGTTTTAAAACAAACAAATGAACTAAAACTAAAACAAAAAATCCTAAAAGGAATGGAATTTTGCCAATGGATTAAAATTATTCTACTTATGATTGAATAGTGTATTTATTTCCTCATCTGACTTTTGCAGTTTAATTAATTACTTTTATGGTGTTAGAAATGAAACCCAGGGCCTCCTGCATATTAGACAAGTGCCCTACCATTGACATGTATCCTCAACCATATTCCATGGCATTGCTTTTTCTCCAATACTCGTGTGTGTGTGTGTGTGTGTGTGTGTGTGTGTGTGTGTATGTGTGTATGTTTGTGTGTGTCTGTATATGTGTGTGTGTGTGTGTGTGTGTGTGTGTGTGTGTGTGTGTGTGTGTCTGTGTGTTTAGAACTGAACATTGAATGCAGGGCCTTTGCACTGAGCTATATTCTCAGGTTTCTTTCTTTTCTTTTCTTTTGAGACATGGTGCCACTAAATAGTTAACTTTCCCAGGCTGGGCTTCATTCTGATCTTTCTGCCTCAGACAATGAGAGTGCTGGGCATGCAGTGCACACCACAATATCAAGCTCTATATTAATCATTTAAACTCTGTTCATAGTGAAGCAATAAAGTGTTTTTAAGAGGTATCAGATTTTTAAAAGAAATCTTATTTTCTGGTCAGGTAATAATCAGTTTTAAGATATTTCTATAAAGAAATCTATTTAATGGAGTAAAATTTTTTATAATAAAAGGACATTGATAATATTCTGAACATATCCTTTGTTGATGAATTATATACACAATATATATACTGAATTGCTGAATTATATACAGCAATATATATACACAATATATATACTGATTGCTGAATTATATACAGCAATCAAGTCTAACAACTCTCAGACTGCTTATTCATTCATTCTGATATGCATACACACACACATACAGGCACATACACAAGTACACATACATGCTTTTGGCTCCTAAAGCATAGATTTCGAATTTTATATCCAGAGGTTGAGTATACTAAAGCAGTAAATATACTGTATACAAATTTTCATGTTCTTTCTACACTTGAAACCAGAAACTTCATGCTTAGATACCTTATCTTAAAAATCTAATGTAGTCTATATTCTTTCTGATCTTTGAATTTTGGAAAAGATATAGATGATGGTAAAGTTGCCCAAGGTTAAATACAAGTAGATATTTAAAAATACTTTTGGAATGTTGTCTGGTAAATACATCAGAGTTAGAGCACACGGCATCTCCACACTTGGAATGCACAGCATGATAGACAACTGTTATTATGAAAGATGTAAAAAGGCATTCTTATGCCTTTAAATTTATCTGGAGTGCAAAAATGAAATGAAAATAAACAGAATAGCCACTCCAAGAGTTGAGCCTGGGCGACTTCATCACTGGAAATGATTAGCAGCACTTTTAGAATTTCAACTATCGTGGAAATGGCTGGAATAGTGCCCCGCCCACCACGTGGGATCAGAGTCCTGCACTGAGGCCACTTGTTTGAAAATGGAAGGTGGGAATAATTTTGAGTCTAGTTAGATTTTTCAGTCTATGATTAGCAATATCAAAGGAGTATAAGGTAAGGGGCAATTTCTCAGTCACAAACTAGCCTGAACCTGAAACAGTAAGCACTGTCTTACTTAAAGACAATGCTACACAACCAGTCATACAACAACCAGTTCTCAACTAAGAAATGTGTGGTCCTTGAAAAGCAAGAACAGGCTCATCAAACTGGGAGAAGCAAGTGTGAAGGCAAAACAGTCAGCCAGCCAAGAAATTCCTTTCCAAAATATGGTGCTATAAGAAACATTAACTTTATGGAAGGATCCCAATAAGAGATCATTTCTGAGGCAAGAGAAATAAGAGTAATCCATGAGGGAACTAAAGTAAGAGTGCATATGCTTTTCAAAATTATGAGTAGCATTCCAAAAATAAACAGAAGGCTGCAAAACAAAAGCAGTTGGATATGTATCAAGAACTGTTGGACACAGAGGAAGAGCTTCTTAATTTCAGAAGCAAACAAACCAAAGTTACCCAGTGTGTATATTACCTTTCATTTGCAAAGGGAGTCATTAGCTACTTCAAGACTAAACAGATAAAGCTGATTTGGTTGTTTAAGAGCTTAGGCCCTTAGAGCTGTCATCTACCAAACAACTCACATTTGAATCTTCTTTAAAAAACTGTGAATCTCCCTGGGCCAGAAAAGAAACAAAGCATTAAATTTAGGTGTCTAGACTTACTTATTCAATGAAGAAATGTTTTCTTTGACTCAGACTACCAGTCCCTCACCTCTTAATCCTTTGAAGAACCTGCATCACTTCGAAGAGCCTCCATCAGGCTGAGCTTCCTTTTGAAGATTAAAGCTAGGAAACAGAAACAGCAGCAGGTCTCAAGAATTTATTTCAAAGTCAGATGAACTTGCTGTGTACTTAGGTTTCAGGTTTCTAAGACACCAATTTGAAACAAACACGTATTTTATTGTAGAAGATCATCCATCTACATCTAATCATTCACAATTACCTGCACCATGTTCCAGGCTTCCTGGGCTATGATGTCATAGGTAAGAAGGTTACCTTTTATATTACCATGGGATACTATTTTTTTTACATTAAACAATATATTTATTGTAGTTAAAGAATTAGAGAACATTTGTTAAATTATTTTATGCATACAAAAATCTACTTAATGCTAAATCAGAAGAAAACTGCAGATGCAGCCCATGTAGGCCCTAGGGGTTTGGATCGTATGGTGAGTGTTGAAAACGTTCAAAGCCAAGAAGCTGTCAGCACCATGATCTCCAGTGCCAAGAGAGGCCCAAGCAGACTGCTCTCTGCTGCCACTATTCCTCCCTGACAGTGAGAAGGACTTTGCCGCTGCTGTTCTGGTCCTTGTCAGGACAAGAATCACAAGCAGATCTCCAAAAGCCACGTCAGTGTCTTGCAGGAGTGAAATAAAAGCATTCCTAGTTTGTCTAAGGTAGACTTGGAGAAGAGGTAGACTCACATCTATAGTTATGACTGGTAATTTATCTGCTACATTTACATCTCTAATAGCAAATAAAATTAATGGAAAGTTGAGAAAAAATCACTCTTCTACGTGACTCCCAAAATTATATTTTTAATAACATCTTTAGTTTATTTATACAGTACCCAGAGCATATACAAAGACAGATAACTTTGGAATTTATATGAGTTAAGTTCTTAAAGTAAATAAAAGAAAAAATAAATCTTAAACATGTTGGAATAAAGTACCAAACATGGCATTTATATTACAATTCATAATGCTTTGCGAAAATACACATTTGAGCAATAGAACATTATAAATGATTGTTCAAGAAGCAATTATAAATACTATTACTGTTTGCAATTGTCAGTCTTAATCTTAGTATGATTATATTTTACATAGCACTAAATGGGTATATTTGCAGTTTAGTTCCCTTATTAAGATGAGATAATATTTGCAGTTCAGTTTCCTTGAGTTTAACAACACGATCTTTTAAAAGGCAAATAGATGATAATGTTTCTGAATTTTTTTGACATCAAGTAATCACTATTCTATTGTAATACCTTTGACCTATGAAATATTCCAGGCAGAATTTTATTTAACTCGTATAATATGGCATTCGTAAATGTTGGGCTAATATGAACTTGTAAGTGTACATTCTGTCTGCTTTGCAGAAGAGGGTATTTGACCTGTTGAGAGGAATAACCACATCCAGCACAGAAAAGGGCTCGAAAGTCACACTTCTGTGAGTCATCCAGAAGGGTCCACTGTGCAGTACGTGTTCCACCAGGAAGGTTCCTAGAACAAAACAGGATGCAGATGATGGGGAGTAGGGTGATAATTCTTTCTGGGGGGAAAGGGATCAAAAGGTGCAGGGAGGGTAAGGAGGGTTGGGACAGAGATAAAAACATAATTAAAGTATTGCATGTATTTGTACAGCTTCCCCCAAGAAATGGAAAGAACATGTGTTGCAAACATGTACTAATAAGGAAATCTTGTTGAATTTTGTAGAGTTTTATGAATCAAATATTTTAAATTAAATGCCATTGCAACATATTTAAATATATAATAATAATCTTCTGAAAATTTATTGTGTTGTGTAGGTATTTTAAAAAATGAAAAATACATATTTCCATTATGACAGATTTTACAACAAATTTTGTCAACACATTTGTCATGGAATCCCACTTTGAAAGCTGAAGACTATTAAGATATTGCTAGAATTCATACTTCTCAACACCTTCTCCCTCCTGATATTTTTTAGTCTCTGCCTATGAAAATCAATTCCTCTCTGTTAAAGAATGTAAGGAAAATATTGTTTCTATAAAGATATCTATTAGCATTCATATTAGTCATCTTCTTGTTACTCAGTGAGACTAGACAGCCAACATATATTACTTTTTTAAAAATAAAAATTTATTTGATTTAACATTTGATCTGTTACATTCAATGACTTCACCTAGGAATAAGCAAGAGAATTCAGGTGTATTTATTCTGGAAAGTTTCAAGCACATACAACCTAAAGAGAATGATATAAAGTGTTTCCATGCACTTATCACCAGCTTCAATAGTTACCAATATTCTGTTGCTCTTATTTATACTCTACCATTCCTACTGTCACTTCTTTTTTTTAAAAATAATTTTATAGGTACAACTTAAATGTAATCCCATCTCCTCCCCTCCCTTCAATCTTTCTCTCTTCTTATTTATAGAAGCTTTGTTTCTATTTTTTATTTCTCTTCTAATTTTTTAAAATTTTCCTTCCTTTTCCCCTTTATAATTTCCTCTTCCTTTTGAATAGTTTGCCCATTTTGAACAGATATCTTGTATTTCATATCATCTATTACACATTATGGTCCTTATTTACTAGAAGGAATAGGAGGGGGACACTACCAGATCCCCTGCTGTTGTTTCTGGCCTCCAGCTAACCTGGTAAGTATAAGGTTAATTAAAGAATAAAGATACAAAAAGAGATGTAGAGAGAAGACACTGGGTCTTGGGACTGATCTGTGCTGCTCTAGACGATGAAGACAAAGGCCCACAGGCAAACCCAGTATTTATTGAGTACAACCATGGGATGGAATAAGGAGCCAGGTGTACTTTGAAGGCATCTCACAAAATACTTTGGAATACCTGGAGTGAGGTGACAGGCAGGGCTGGTAGGGAGTCAGCATTGCTCATTTTATTTGGATAGAACAAACAGGTACTGGAATGAGTGCAATTAGCAAGCAACCCATTGAGGGCAATGAGAAGCTATAATTCAGGATTTTAATTGGGGTCACGCTAAACCTCAGCAGCACATAACTCAGCAAAGGCATGCTCCTTCATGGACCAGAGACTAGGTGTCCATGGCAGTCATTTGGGGACTAGAGTTGGCCAGTCTGCCATCTGACATGGCCATTTGAGTCACATAGAGCTTTGGTGTGACTCCTGATGGAAAATAATATAGCCAAATTATGGAGAGTAAGAAGCATGTGCCACTTGTAGCTCACCAGTACTGAGCAGGAACATATGTTACATACATTAGAGATACACAATATTTACCTGTATCACCATACACAGCCTAATGGATGATCGATTTATTTCAGCTCGTGGCTTCAGACCATGCTTACTTGGCTCCCAGCTAATCTCTATGGCAGAAGGCCATGGTGGGCCACTCAGTTACATATCCCTAAACCATATATAATCTCCAATAAATACAGTAATAAGTTAATAACTACTCCAAATACAGTGAAACTCTCTTTCTTACAATGAAGACTGAATAGTCCTTTCCCAAACTTATTAACAATTTTAGAATTCTGAAAAGTCTAAGTCAAAACTTCTGAGAATCAAGACAAGTATTGAGTTGTCAAATTCTGATAAAATAAACAAACAAGTTACACAATCCTGAGGCATATGGCACATTTGAAGGGATAATTCTCCTTATAAAATGGAAGAATCAAAGGATGTTAAAGAATTGGACTAAAATAAAACTATAGTACAGTAACTCAAGCATTCTATCCTACTGTTCCATATTCAGCATCTGGGCCACAAGTGATGAAATGTGAGTTCAGAGGGGTTGGTGATGCCACCTTTACGGTCTTCCCAGTTACACCTACCACAGCCTCTCTCTTGGGCTTGCGTTGCTAGCAACCTGTGATTTTCTTCTGCAAAAGTTCCACATTCCTGGCATCCTCAACTTCCTGGGGGCATTACTGAAGTTTTGGCTTTATTCCCATAATTCCACATACTGACATCTCAGGGATACGTCGCCTGGCTTTGTAGGCCTTCTTTACTTTTGAAATGTGAGTGAAACTGTCTCTGATGCCATCATTTTTGAATTCTATATGCTGGTGCAGTGAGAAGAAAATCATGTGGATAATGCTAAATATTCCAACCAGCATGGAGAGTATCCAGGTTCCCTTGGGCTATGGCAGCAGAGTTCTCTGAATATATGAATGACTGAAAAGGGTAGAATGAATCCCAGGGATCCAGTTCACTAGAGAGCTTATCTTGAACAAATTATCTGGGGATCTCTACTTAAAGGAGAAGTTCGTATTTTTACACTCTTCTGCTGGAGATGTCCTGCTATTTCTGAGATTCCCTTAAATCAACTTTCTTTAGGGTCATGGTTTAAAGTACTTGAATGTTTTCAGTGGGGCCATTTGCTTAATCAGTCATCCCTTTTTTCGACCCCAAGGAAGTTCTTCTCCAAATTTATTTTCAAATATTTGTATGTTTTCCCCAGTTCTTACTATAAATCTAGCTAAAAGAAGCCAGTGGTCCTCATGCCACAGCCTGAACGTTCAACTGCCCTGACATTCAGAATCTCAGTCCATTTATATACTCAACATTCAGGCTGTTTGGAAACATTTCTTTTTCCATTAGGGAAGAATGAGCTCCTAAATATTCTCTGTTTTTGCATTTCTGGAGTACAATTTGGTTGGAAACATAAAGATAGGAGAAACATGTATACTGGCTTTTCCTCCTAGACTTTTGGGTAGTTGAGATGCTTTATTTCTCACTGAGAGTCCAAATGTTATCAATCTTCATGTGTGGGGAGAAGAATATTCAATAACCTTGTCCTTCTAGACTAATCAGCCACTTTAACACTTAAAGGATTAAAATCTATTAAAATGAAATAGAGAATTAAAGAAATAGGGACCAATGGTTTATTAAACTATCAGGTGATTTTAAAACTCCCAAAAAGTATGAAACAATTTATGTTTATACATATTTACCTCAGACAAACTTCACTGAGGAACTGACATCTTGATGCTCATATAAAAGAGAAGTATGCTTCATTCAATGAGGACTTCAAATGATAAATCAAGAATTGTAAACAGAATTTGGCTCTGACCTTGTCAATTAAGGATTGAAAGAAAACATAATAAGCAAATTTCTTGGGATTTTATGAAAAAATTTCTTAGAATGAAAATTCCCATCTCTGGTTTAGGTAGAAGCTGGCAGAAACTTCTCATTTATTCAGGGTAGAACTAGTCACTGATCTGAACTTGGATGGACATATCTACTTAGAGGGTCTGGACACATCTACAAAGTATCCAGTGTCTGGACATACTACATATCGGGACATATCTACAAAGGGTGTCTACATGTCCGTGTGTATGTGTGCTTGTGTGTGATGTCTGAAACTGTCCTGAATACTCTTATTAAAAGTAGAATTCCACGATCACTGACTTTTGTTTGTATCCTTTTTTTTCCTCCAGATGTTTTATCTTTAGTAAAAATGCATAATTTTTATTTGAAGTCAGTCCAAAGTACTCTAAATTAAATATAAAAACTCAAATTCAAACTCTGCATTGGTCAATTATCATTTTGTAGTCTTCTTTGAGTTTTGTCTTTCCTGAACCTCATTCTCTCATTTACAGGATGGTGTCATTGTCCTGGAGTATCAAACCTCCTCAGAGAACAGACATCGACATCAGTGAGTTCTTCATCTCCGCTCTCCCCACTCTTAGTCTTTTATCTTTCTGTAGTCACCAAGTACTTCACAGTGCTGTAAAAACATTATTTTATCATGCTTCTATTTGGAAATAGGTTGCCTGCAACAAATTCTATAAGTGGAGATATTTTCTATAATTTTTAATAACATTTTATGAAGTGCTATGATAGATGTTAATAAGGTTTAATCTTCTAAGTAACATTTTTTTTCCAGAAGGTTAAACACAAATTAAAATCCAAGCAAAATCCAAAAGTAGAAAATCCCTTGAAATTTAGACAAATAAAAATTACCTTTAGAAACACTACTTGAGAATTGTAGGAAAATCAGATTCTATTTCATGTTGTCATCTTAAAGGCATAAAAGAATTTCAGCAAATGAAATGTTTAAAAAAGCATATTTCTAGCACAGTGAAACACAGAGTTGCAAAAAACAAGGAACTTTTAGTTTTCCTAGACTATATATGTTACTTAAAGTGTATCATAGATATTAAGATAGGTAAGGAAAACTTTTTTATTTGGAAGAAGTTAATACTTTAAGTTTTTATATTTCTTCTTGGAATGTTAATAAAAAACAGGCAAATACTGGTACAAATCCCCATTATGGAGTGCAATCATGATGTGTATATTTAATGTACCAATAAAGATAATTAAAAAAAAAACAAAACAGGCAAATATAGAGAGGTCATAATATGAATATGTGCATTATTATGTAGTTCACCTTGATTTTGAAATAAAATAATGAATAAAATTGTCTTCTATATAAAATACTTTTAATCAGAGTTTCTGTGTGTGTCCCTTATCTCCTGGGAATAAAATGTTTTGGTTTGAAATTGACGTAGAATCAACTGACCTAAATATGGAATAGATTGGAACAGGTACATCTTTCTGGGAGCAAAGGTCATAGTTGTGAAGAGATAAGGCACTTTTAGTTAAGAATTTATCATTCATGATTAGAATATTTAAATAATATATAAACAGAAAAAGAAATTTTATTTTTTCTTCATTTAAGTAGATTATATAGAATTTTTATAGTCCATAAACATGGTTTCTTTTTTAATTTATTCCTTCATGTTAAATGAGTCTTATGAAATACATTTTTATAAAAATAACTTCCAATTTGTTCAGTATTTGATGTCTCTCCTCCTCTCACTGATGTTTTAAATGATGTCAAAAAACTCAACTCTTGGGAAGCTCCATGTTGCCTCTCTGAGGATGTAATAATTACCACCTCTTCACCATTACACAAATTAACCACAACACAAACTCATTCTGTGGGCCATCTTTGCAATTATAAATTATATAATTGCTTTAGCTGCTCAGGCAAGTCATTAATCAGAATCATTTTAATTGAATGTAAGGTGATAATTGCTTTTCATAAGCAAAGTTACTATGTGAAACCTATGAGACAAACTGAAAGATAAAAGTGCTACCTTGTTTCTTTAGTTAGATTTGGGTAGGACTAAAGTCTTAAGTGATTGTTCAGATCTTTGGAGGAACTAGGAAGAAGAAAAGAATAGATATACTGTAGCATAGTCAATTTACAAAATACTTGCACACCAGCGTTATTAAGAAAGAACATCTGCTCTTCTTAATTTGAGCCCAATGCTGCTAAGAGAAGACAAATTGGCAAGTTCAGGGAAGAGTCCACCATTCAGAGAGTGGGTACTAGATCAACAGTGACAGAGATGAATTCCACCATCACATCACCACCTCCTCATCTCAGCCAGAGTCTGAAGGAGCTGGCATCCTCTGAGCCTGCTGGGATTCACATCTTGTGATCTTTTTGCTGCTGGTCTATCTGCCGAGACCAACATAAGAGCTAATTATTGCCACTAAATTAGCCCCTCTCCTCCCAGGATTGGCTGAATAGTGATCACTTTGCTGTTGTCCTCTGCCCTGAGATAGGACAGTTATTACTACTTAAAGATTTGTTTCTGATGTTCATCAAGTGATCTGCATCAGAGATTTAGAAGTAAAGGATCCATAATGAATTCCCAAAGCCATCTGAATCTCTGCCTGTCTTGCTCTGACCCTAAAAGGAGAACTTTCTAAGCCTTAGCAAATTTTGTTTCTGATTTCCTGGCTGTAGGCTTTTGCTCACGGTCTGATCGCTAGATGTAAGCAGTTTTAGGCCTTATTTAAGTGTTGCATTTCTAAGTGATCATGACTTCGTGCAGTGCTCACACTCATCATTCATGTGCTATTTTGCAGGGTGAGTGGGTAATTAGCATCTTTCACAATTAGCTGGGATTTGTTCTGCTAATTTCATTCTCTGATGAAGGTGCTAACTTGGCGTGAAACTGTAATATGTTGGGTGATTTATTAAGTCTCCACTGATGGGTGGAAATCACATGCTTGGCTTTAGTGCCGAGAAAGTTAACAACATCCATTTGCAAGAGATGGTATTTGAAAAGTGATGCTGGCTGGTGTGATTGAATGTGTGAATGTGTAACGAAGTGGACCCAGAGAGCCTCTTTTTATTAAATTGTATTAAAATCATGTGTACTTGCTTGAAAAAAGAGCCTTGAGAAATATGTACTCATCTTTAAAAGCAGCTACCCATTACAGTGTCTGACACCAAGGGCTGCAGAAGGAAAAGTCACACCTGTATTTTAAGCAACATATAGAAGACATTATACTCCATTGGAGTCTCTTTGCCTAAAGAAGATGTGTGTGTGTGTGTGTGACTTTTAACAATACACAGAGAAAACTTCTTTAAGAAGTTACCAGACTAAGCAGTTTTGTACAAACATCATTAAAGTACCATAATGAGTTCTCTTTTTAAATTGCTACACTAAGCACATGTTTTGAAGCTTCAGTGTGGAGATTTTTTTAAAAATAAAATTTTAGACAGAATATCACTAAGTTTTTCAAGGCAGACTAGCAATTGTGGTCCTCTTTTTTCAACTCCCAAGTCCTGTGTACAGCAAAGTTTATGTATATGGGGGTGGGGGTGGGAGGGCGGGCAGGGTTATGGGGAAAAATGAGAATTAAGTTGTGTCATATACTGGTACAAATTCTCATTGTTGAATGCAATCATGATGTATATATGTAATGTACCAATAAAGATTTCAATTAAAAATTTAAAAAAATGCATATTCAGTTGAGAAATAATGACTGTACTGAAATATAGGCTTTGGATAGCCCTTGAATGACACTTGCTGATTTTTATTCTACATTTCTAAAAGAAAATCTGTTAACTAAAAAAAGGAAAACAAAAAAGTGAAAGAAACTCTGCACCCAGGTGAGATGCAGAGGACTCAATGTGTCCTGATGAGCTCCACTAGTAAGGACATGATACTTATGCCATAATCCTGCCAAAACTAGATTCAAATGTCAGACAAAAATCAGAAAGAAATAACAGAAATTCAAGAGTATTCTCCAAAACCACTTATGTGAAGTAATTTGAAGCAGTCTGCAAAATTGTCAGTATCATAACAGGCAAAAATAGTTCACAAACAGTGTGAGAGTCAAGAGAACTGGAGGAATTTCAAAACTAATGCAAAGTGTAATTGGTATTGAGTCATCAATTCTTTAAATGTTGTTGAGGCAATTTCTTAAAAATTGAATGTAGACTTTTATATTATAATAATATATTACTTTTACAAATGCACTATGTAAAATAATATCTTTCTTTTACTGAGATAAATTCTGAAATAATTATAAGATAAAGTTCATTAAATCTGCAACTTAATACCAAAATTTTCAAAAACCATGCATATATAAAAATATATGTACCCAAATTAATACTTTATAAATACAAATCAGACATATCTAGGAATTTATTATATTATATTCTTCATGTAACTATCTGTTGTATTTAATTATTTTTCAGAGAAAAAGTAAAAAAGCAGTGTGTGGTCACATCAGAAAATGTATAACATGTAATGAGTTACTCATTCTGAATGACATCTCCTCCACTAGTTTTAGCTGCTTAAAAATTCAAATTTTATGTAGGATTAATTTTTTTTTTTTT
>PVIR01014584.1:0-39184 GCA_004026965.1 Petromus typicus | reverse complement strand
GGTTTTATTGTTATTTTTGTTGCTTTCCTTTTTAAAACAGTCACAGCTGAAAAGCCCTGCCTAGGGGTCATATTATAAACCAAGTAGATCACTGAGTTTCTGGTTCCTGGCTTCAGTCCTTTTCACATCCAGAATGTTAATATTTCTACAATTTACCACATGATAAGAACACAATGTCCTGCTCCTGGTATTCTTCTTTTGGTGGAACAGAGAAGAATAGAAGACCTGAAAGGTGTATTTTATTAGTAAAAATTGCTAAGGAAGTCAGTCTATGTGATGCTCCTGGAGGCTGTGCTATCATCTCAGAGTTGAAAGACTATTATGTGTCCCAGGAAAGGGGTATCTGGGTCAGCACACAATGGAGAGGGGAAACTCAGGGCTGAAGTGGTTGGGTGAATCTTCTCATGTTACTGTGAGAACAATAACGCACCACAGTGTGATGCACATTTTTGCCTCCATCTGATTTTCTGTCTACAAAATGGAGCAAAGTTTACCTATGTGCTGACAGACAGTTCTCTGATGATATTCTTACAATTTTCATATCATGCCTAACAATGTTGTATCTAAACATTGCATTACATCTTTGTCTTACACTTGTAAATTATCCTTGCTTGGAAAAGTATTTACTAAGAGAAAACAAAAACTGACTTGTTTTCCTCATCAGTTCAAAAAAAGAAGTGACATTTTATAAATCTAGGATTGGCGAGGTTAGGTTTTGCCTCAAACATCTACAATAAAATTTTGAAAGTACTTTGTAGAACATTCAATTCATAGGAGCACATGGAACACAGTTTTGATGTGGGCGAAAGGACCAGTACAGTTATAAACAAAGAAGAATGGGCAGTCCCTTCTCCCTTCCTTCAGTTGTAAATACCAAATCCTGATAACCTAACTTTAAATCTAGCATCACCTTAATGATTATCTGGGTTTAAATTTAGCAGGTCTGGATGCTTGAGGCAGCAGATTATTAACATAAAACAGTGGGAGGCACCCTGGCTCAGAGCTCTGTGATCCTGAAAATCCTGGAATCGTGCGTTATCCAGCACCTTTTTTGCCTGGCTTCACCCTTCTACCTGTCCCTGCTGCTGCCCCTGCATCTTAAATAAATGCATGACATACAAGGAGGTATATGCTTAGCAATTCTTTTCTTGTGGTACATAAGAAACTGGACCATCTTTGGCCCACTCAACTGTAACAGGATCATTTCCTAGACACAAGAAAATGGAATTTAAAACAGAACTTTCATCACAAAAGCACTGTTCAATTCCTTAGGGTAGTTATCTACTCTCAGTCAATTATGTTCTGCACAGGCAAGTTTCATACAATCATTTGGCGGACAGAAGGAAACTCTGTGATTTTTGTGTGTCTCTCAGGAAGGAACTACATCTCTACACTTTACAGAAATTGAAGATTCTTAGGAATACTGAAGATTTTTAGCAATCTTTCAGATCAGTTTCTCATGGAATTTAAGATACCATTCCTTAAAGTCTTTACCAAGTAGCTGTCTAGTGTCCACCATTTATGGTTCAATAAAGATAACTGAACACTGTTCTAAGTAAATGAAGCACATATGATTTTTAAATATATTCATAAGTCATGCCCTGAAGATTATCATAATCAAAGAAAAAGAGACACAGGCAACCAATTATATGAACAGTGCAAAGAAACAGGTGAAAAAGTGATAATTAATTCTGATTTGTTGAGCAGGAAAAAGTGTCATAGAAAAGTTAATAATAGGGTAAGATTTTGAAAAGTGAAGACATTGTCACTTAAGGGAGGAGAAAAAGAGGACACTCCTATGAGGGAGAAAAAGTAGTCAAACATCTGAAATTGTAAAGGAAAGGTTTGGCAAAATTAAGGAAGTGACATTAAATTTTTCTGGACTCTGCTATCTAATATGGTAGCCACTAGTCAAGTATGATTATTGAACAATTGACAGGAAGATTTTTCAATAAAATGTTCCATAAGTATAAAATATGCACTAGGTTTAAGAGACTTAATATTATAAAATACTGTAACATGTTTTAGTGATCCATTGTTCTATAACAAATTACCTTTAATAAGTTTAGTATTTTATAGACCAGGAATTTAGCTCAGTGGTTCTGGCACCTGACTCAAGTGCAAGGTCCTGAGTTCAATCCTTGGTATCCTTGATACCAAAGAAGAAAAAAAAGTTTAGTAGTTTAAAACTATGATTTAGAAGTACAGTAACCAAAGATCTCTACTGAAGTTTCAATAACGATATTATTTAGGGCAGCAGTCACTTGAAGTTTGGGTGAGGCTGAGGAGATCTACTTCCTGGTTGACACATGGCTGATGCTGGCAGGAGAAGTCAGATCTTCCTCAGCTGTTGGTCAAGGGACTCTGTTCCCTTCCATATATTGTCTCTGCCAATGAGTCCTTGCAGTGTGAGTCCTGATTTGCCCATAGGGTAAGTAATCTAAGACAGAGAATCCAAGGAAACTACCATAGTTTCATGACTTAATTTCCAAAGTCAAATCCATCATGTTATTCTATATTATCCATGGAAAATTCATCCTCATGTCCCTTCAGTGCCCATGGAAGAAGTGAAGTGAACTTGAAAGGGTTATCAAACTGGACATATGTTCACCATAGTCCATCCTTTCACTCTAGCTTTATTTTTCCAATAAGCAAAATACATTCACTTTCTCCCAATGCCATTAAAATACTTACCCCATTAAAGTTCTAGCATGAAGCATGGAAACTTGTCCATTAGACCAGATGGAGATGCAGACCAGGGACCTTGGTAGACTTCCTTAGCAGACCAACTGTGAACTACATAGATATGAGTTACATGCCCTATCCACACAAAACATGCCAAGATGAAAACTACCTAATGCTACAGGTGTTATATTTTAAAATGGGAGAAGATGATGTTAGGACCAAGTCCCACAGATAATCTGTCAGGACATGACCTAATCTTAAAGTCCAACCAAGAGCTTTATTACTCAGCTGACAGCCGTCCTTCCATCTGGAAGAAGGCAAATGAGTATACTAGGGCACAGTATTTAAAGGGAAAACCTACTATCCCCCCTACCTGTTACCAGGTCATTCTATTGTTAAAGTACAGAAGTGAGTCATTATAGAAGCCAATAGCAATGATTAGATCACTGGTTACCATAGAATAGTACATTCTAAAAACATACAATCTGTGGCTGCACGAATCAGTTGGGTGGACAGTTCCCAAGAAGACAAGTTGCAGGTTCAGAGGGAGGATACAGGATACAAGATGGAGACTTTTAACAAAATGGCTGTTTTTATGTAGAGTTGGATCTCAAAATGAGAAACACAAGTGAGTCACAGGTTACATTTCTGAAATTGACCTTGGAAAGTAATGAAAGCTCTGTGACTTCGTCCCATCCTTCACAGTAATAATTCTCTGTGACTTCACCTGTGATCTCTGATTTTGGTGCCACCCTCTGAGTGCCCTCCCTTTCCACAGGAAGTAGCCTCTGGTTTGCAGCTCTGTAGTTCTCCCCACTTCTTCCTGGCCTGGAGACTTGATCTGTTTTTACATTGTCTCTACCTTTGCACCCAAATTGACAGTATTTCTACCAATATAGTTCTCTTTACAACTTACAGGATCTCTTGTGATGCTTTTTGCAGGAGACAGAGATACACTCACCATTTCCTGAAGAACAATTCCTTTGTTTCCTTCTCCTGATATGAGTAAAGAGAAATGCTCTTCAGAATTCAGAAGTTCAAGTTTCTATGGAGTTAAGAAGTTGTGTGGGGTCTGCCCTTAAACCTTTCAGATGGGCTTTTTTGTCTTGCTAAGATGTACAGCATTCTGAAACAATAAACATTTATCATCTTTCTGAGTCCTTATCAAGAGATTTTACAGTTCCATCCATGACATCATGTTTGAATCATGTTTTGCTCTGGATTTAGTCTGTGCTCATTAGACTTATTGTAGTTTCCATGTCATTCTCCTGTAAGAAATCTACCAGTTTTCCAAACTATCAAGTTCTGGGTCCTTCTTGTTAAAAAAGTCATTTTTATAGTTTTTCTCCTCTCTTATTTCACTACAAAGAATGAGAAAAAAAAACCACTTAATGTCTTTATGACACTGCACACCCTCAACTGAATCACTTAGTTATCAGGAACATTTTCAACTTTTATGTTGCTATAAGCAACAACTCCCTAAAATTGTTTCATTACTTATCATTACATAATGAAGTTTTCCATGATGTCCCTTAATTCTTCATTCACAACTCTTTAAAAGATATCCTGTTTCTGTAGACACTTTTGAAAGATCTCCCAGCTTCCCCCCACTGCCTGCCTCTAAAGCCACTCCTGCACTTTGGGTGTTACGATAACATTCCACTGCTGATTACCCAAATTTCAACTATCTTAAAACTGTCATGTAACAAATTACTTTTTAAAAAGTAGATCTTAAGACAGCAAATATTTATTATCTACATAGTTTCTGAGGGCCAAGAATATTGATGCCAACTTGCTGAGTTGTTCTGCCTCAGACTGCCTCTTGAATTGGCAGCAAAGCTGTCTACTAGGGTTGATTTCCTCTGAAGAGTGACTATGATGGATGATTTGCTCATTGTGGGATCAGATATGCAGCCTTGAGCATGAGACCTCCATTCCCTTCCCTGGTCATTGGCAAAAACCTCACGTCCCTCTCCCTGTGGGCTTTTGATAGGCCCTTCTGTCCACCTTCAGTACATGGCCCCTAAGTTCTCAGAATAAGTCATGCAAGTGGGGAGAAGGGCAGAAACCTCAGATCTTTTTATGATCTAGTCTAAGAAGAGATTTGACATCTACCATGTTGGTCACACCACCCAGTCCTGATAGATCCCACAAGGGCATGAACACTGGGGACATTAAGGAGGGCAATCTCAAAGGTGGACTACCACACAAGTACATCATCATTTGTATATTGACATGTGATTTGTGTCACTCCTGTGCTAAGATATTTTAAAATAACTATAAATAAGATACTAAATTTCATATATGCCAATGTGTTAATAAAATAAAATGTAATAATATGTTGTTAAATGATTCCCCCTGTTCATTTCCATTTTCTTTAAAGGCAGCTACTAAAACTTTCTTGTCTGATTTATATTTGTACTGAATAGTAGTAGCCTGGAATGAAAAAGTTAAAAAGAAAAAAAAGTAAAATAAAGATCAGAGGGAAAAAGTGAAGACAAATTGTGAATCACCTTGATTCTCCTTTTAGAGACTTCAGGTCTGTCCACTAAGCAATAAGAGACCTTGAGGTTTAGAGCTGGGAAGTGACATTATCTGTGATGCGCTTTGGCATGATTGTATCTAACAGCAGGAAGTGAGACAGATTAGATGGAGGAGACATTGAAAGAAGATCCAAAAGGGAGAATGCACAGGGGCTGAGCCCTGGGGGAAAGTCAGGAGAAGAGGATGAAAACTTTCAGAGTCCCATCCTTTGGGCAGAGAGTGGCAAACTTGCAAAGGACTGAGTTCTTCAAGGAAACTGATAGGTTCTGGAAGTTGTGTGTTTGTTTGATTGTTTATTTAATGTCAAGCAGGGCAGATACCAGAGAAAAGGAAAGAATTATCAAAATTTGGAGAAGAAACAAAGCAAGTCAGCACACTGGCCTTTTGCAGTCTCTCTTAGGGGTTGTACTTTTGGATTCAAGATTTAGTTTCCAGTGCAAGGAGACTTTGACTAGGACAAAGAAGCATCTCAGACCAACTGCTTCACTCTCCACTTCATGATTTTTACTTCCAACTGGAAACCACTGTTACTAAAACAGGGCCATTTGCTACCCATGGGTGGTGACCTGCTCCAGATCCAGTGACTGGCGGACTCTGAGGAAGCTCCCTCACCCTGGCATGTCCCCTTCCCAGGTATCCCTCCTTCCTCCATTCATCTTTTCCAGCTCCTCTCCTGTGCCAGACTCGGGAAACAGGCAGCAGTGGATAAGCAGTTTTGGTGTCATCCTGAGCTCCGGTCTCAGTGTTTATGATGTGCTGCTATAGAAGAGGAAGTGAAAAGAACAGCTGGCTTTATTCAGTTGAGATTGAAAAGGCTGTTAATGAAAAGTTGAAATTGCTCTCCCATCTTGAAAAAATGCTTTGTCAGTAGCCCTACAAGTGGTAAACTTGGTAGCATTTTGGATTATGGAAAACAGGATTTTTTAAGTTTTAAACATATATGCTCAAGTAACTTTTTGTCTCGAACTATCCTGTTTTCTGAATTTTATATATCAATTCTATATTACTTTGAATAAATGACTGTTGTTTAAAGGCATTTTGTAAGAATATATGTTAAGGATAGGTTTTGGTTGACATGGAAAAAGTTAAATATTGCAATTTTTAAGAGGCAAAACAGTAAAAAAAGAAAGACAACCAGTTACCTAGATACATGAGATTTCCCTGTTATTTTTCTACCTCCAGCACCTAAAATTTAAAGTGTTTACACACTGTGATTGAATCCATGTTTGGAAGCAGAAGCTAGAGAGAAAGAGAAGTTTTATAGAGGTCTCATTTCTTCCCTTTGCCTCTCTGGTATTTTGAAAAGTACAGTTGCCAAAAGAATTTTGTTTTTTTAATGCCTACTAGTAATTGGAACAAGTTCAACAATTCTCATAAGACATAATAATCTTTTTCACCATATTGTTAAGACGTGTTCAGCTAATGTATTTGATGATGACTAAATGTTTATTTTTCCACCTATATGAATAGTTTTTGATCATAATTTTTATAGGTTAATGATATCCTGCAAGAAAGAAAATCACAAAAATCACTGTCATTAAAATCTGAAAAGTTACAGTATAAAAGCTTTTCAGAAATTTTTTTTTCTGGATATGTAGCAATGCCAAGTGTACACTTTTTAATGACTTATCACAATATTCTTTTTTAACAGACAGGGCCTGACACACTGTCTTTAGTGAATGGACGTGGGAAATAAGAGAGGGCTGAACAAGCAAGAAAGAATCTCCATCCAACTAGAAGTGGACATGGAAAACTTGCATTATTTTGCTTCTTTGCTTTCTTTTGTGTTTTAAACCAATACTTATTAAACATCTATTTTATCCAAGGAATATTTGTAGCTGCTGTGGTAATACAAAGCTCAGCATAAGGAGCTTTGCTCTCTAAATGGGATTATATGCAATCCATTAAGAGAAAGGAGCATTTGAAGTATTAACTACAATATAAACTGATAAGAACTGCAATAATAATTTATATTGCATAGTATTAAATGTTATAAAGCATTTTCATAAGCATTATTTCATTTCCTGATCATAACAAATCCATTTAGAAAATAAATTATCCTTGACATCATCAATGAGTATAACAACAGAAAAAAAAAAAAAAAAAAACTAGGATACAAGATGATCCAGGACAACTCAGTAAAAATGTACAATAGAGTTTGAAAGAAAAGAAAGTATTTTTCAAGTGTAAGGATGACGATGATAAATTTCACTGAAAACCTGACACTAAAACACAGTCTTTATACTTTTAAATAATGAGGAAAGAATATTGCAGGCAAAACAAGTACTAGTAGTGCTGTAAAAACATTTCCACCAATGGAATATTCTAGGGTCAATAATTCCAGGACTGCAGATATTGTGTCTGAAAGGTAGAAGACTGGCATTTTCGAGAGACCTCAAATGTTACCCTGAGCCTCAATAGCTCATGTGCAGTTTTTAAAATTAAGAGGAGCTGGAAAGACAAACATTATTCTCATAAGCTTATTGATCTTAAAGATTTTAGTTCATTTTTAAAGATTGAAACAATATGTTTTGTTTTAAAAACCTTGTAGGCACCAACATAAGAGAACTGACTGTAGACAGTGGCTTGGCAGAGTGGAGAAAGGAAGAATGAACAGAAATGAGGTAAGCAGTAAATACCCTTTCATTTATAAAAGAATCCAGGTAGGTTTCTCAAACTCTAAGAAATGTTTCTCCTTTACTCCCATCAAAAGATTCTTCATCCAAAAAGAGGCAAAAGGGACAATTAAGTCCATTGTACCCTAAACACCTATGTAGAAATTGTAATAAAAGAACCTCTGTTACTACTTTTGAATGTGCCAGAGGCCAAGGGTCTGCCAGGGAAAAGGTAAAATCTAAAGAAGTAACAAGTATTTACTAACCAGTAAAGAACATCCTCAACTGGATTCAAAGGCTATGTTTTGTCAAAGGCTATATCACAAGTTGCAATTATAATAACTATATCCCACAGGGATTTTTACATTCTGAAAAGAGAGTAAAGATGGTTTCTTTGGCTTGAAGTGGCATATCTTGCTAACACTTGTCAGTTCATCAAGTGTGTCAGAGTTAGGAAATGTGTCATTGATCCCAGCGTTCTCTGTGACAGAGGCCTCCTTCGTGCTGCTCAGCTAACAAAACAGCAGTGAAGGGCCAAGTCCCTGAGCCAGTCATCTTTCCTCAGGGAAGTAACCGGTAGCTTATCAGACTATCAAACACTGGTTGGGAGTCATCGCTGCTAAATAGCACTTTTACCCAAAGGCACTGAAAATGCTTCAGTTTTCCTTAATAATGCTGAGCATTTTTGTAGCAGTTTCTAATCTTTAATTAGTTAATCTGAACACCATCCCTATGAGATAGGTAAGGATAATTATCCTCATTTTACAGATGAGAAAACAAACACTAAGAGGTTAAATGACTTTGACAAGGTTATTTAGAGAGCTGAGAAGACAGAGCCAAAATGCAGACAACTTTCAGACCTGAACAAAAAATAAAATGCTCCTTTTTTTTTCAGCTCACACCAAATATAATTCTAATAGTGCTTAAGCACACTCTCTGATGTAATTGTTTTCCTTCTTATCTAGATGAGTTGAGGCCCTAAACCCAGTCCAATGAATCATCAATTACTGATGGGTAGTGACTAATATGGCAATGAGTGTTGCTGTTGGCATCCACCAGTGCTGAACTGACTGCAAATACTGGAGGAAAGCATAAGAAGTTAAAAAGCAAGTATTAAAAAGTGCCTCTTTGATGATGAGTTCAACTGAAAGAGAACTCATTTTAATAGTCTTCTAGCAGGATAAATGGCATTCAAGGTCTAGAAATTTGATCAAGGCAAATCTCAAAATATTAGGAATGAGTCCAGCCCGACTATAAACTTTCCATGCTTTCCCTGCCTTCCCCAGCAGGATGGCACTTTCCTGACAGCCACTTCTCTCCTGGAAGAGCCTCTTGGAGTCAGGGTTCCCAATCAATCTCCACTAAGCAGAGGCAATTCCAGTTTACTGAGTGCATCTTTGAAAACTCACTAAAGCAAATCTCTGTGGAGGGACTTCCTGCAGCACAGTGACATTGGTTGTAGCAAAGGAAAGTCATAGGCTTCTGGAGATGGCCACTCATCACGAAAGCCTCAGAATGATCTTTTCATTCCCCCTACAGACCATAGAGGACATCTGCATGATTGGTTCAGGAAATCTAGGGCAAAGACCAATTAAAAATAAGCTCTCAAAAGACACCAGCATTCCAGGTAAGTAAAGAAAAAGAGAGAAGGAAATGAAACTTCTCTTTGGCAGCAGAGGTGCACTGAATGTGGTGGACGCTGGAGCAGATGGCAGCATGGGAGGCAGCTTACGAGTGTTGTGCTTGAGCTGCCCCAAAAGACAATGAAGGTTTCTCTGGGACAGGAGGTCACGTGCCAGAAATTCTTTTAAATCAAAGACAGAAAGAGTGGGCTGGTGTTTGATGAAGAAGACACTGACAGAAAGAAGGTTTTTAAGTATGGAGAAGCAGTTTATCAATAGGAATCTCTCACATGAGGGACAGGCCAGCACCCAAGTCACTGCTGGAAACATAGTGAAGTGCCCAAAAGCTAGTAAAGACAAAGTTGAAAATGTGGCTAGAGATGGATTAAGTAAAGCTCATGGATATATAAATGTTTCCCAGCTATTTATACCATAAAGTAAATGATCATAATAAACAAAGCTGAAAAATATGTAAGAAACAGAGACTGATTCCTTGAAGGAAGGGAGTTTGCTTAAGATGTTTCCATGAAATTACCCAGTACTAGAAGACAAGCTCTGAGAAACCTCAAGTGTGAACGACTAAATTGTTAAACTAGTATCCCACACAAAGAAAAAGGTAAGGAGAGTAAATAAATAATAAGTTCAGAAAGCTGCAGCACCTTCACATAGTGTGAGCCTTAGAATCACTCAGAAGGAGGCTCCTTTGAAATACAGATGTCTGGGCTCTACTTGCAGAGGATGTGCTTTGGCTCATCTGGGTTGGAGCCTGAGGCTGACCTGATATAATGGCTTGCTGGGTGATACAGAAGCAGCCATTCTATGGACCACACCAGGAGTAGTACTGATCTCAAATACATAGTCCTCTGAAAGGCAATTTAGTATCCTTGAAAATTCAGATTTATCACAAGCAGTCTGTCAGTCAGTGGGGGCTGAATTTCAGAACACAATGCTGAGACATCTCACACCAATCTCTGGGTACTTTGGAGTGGCATTTAAGATAGCTATCCTTAATTTTCTAGCGTGGTTTGATAATTGGGTGCACTTTTAATTGTGGGTGAGGTCCCTAATTATACAATTAAAGTTTTGAACCTTTTGAAACCCTAATATGGAAAGTGCTTTCATGCAAGTGTCCTTCTCATTATTTTTAAAACTCTGGTCATATCCACCAAATCCGGCAGAAGCTATTCTGCAATCTAGAGCCAATTCACACTTGCCCTAGATAGTAATTATAGAAAACTTATGACTTTTCTATTTGTAAAGGCTGAAGTTTTTGAGGAAATAAGCAGCTTTCAAATGTCAAGCACTCACCAGAGCCTCTTCCTCTGCTACAGAGGTTGCTGCAGCTGTGTCTAAGGATAGGAGAGTTTCTGATATTAGAAAAGGGATTTCCTCTGACTGGGCTTGAGCTGACCTCTGGGGCTAAGAGTCATTTGTTCAGTTAGCCTTTTCTGTACAAGAGAGAAGAGGTTGACCATGTTCATGCCAGAGCCTTTATATGCTTTTGTCTGACCCTATTTCCAGACACTTACCTAGGGAAAAAAAAAAAAATAAGTGGATAGACAGAGTACAGATTTTTTTTCCCTAATTATTTTCTTAGAAGTACAATGAAACATCATCCTTTCTTGGAAAAAGTATCTTCCATACTGCATACGTCATGCAGCCTTGAAAACAGAAAGTCCATTTTAATGGAAATCATAAGGTAACCAGAATGACACAGAAGGTGCTAAGCTTGTTTGTCTTTTTCCCTCTTTCCTTGGCTTCTTTGCTCCTTCATTCTTTGCCTCCCTTCTCCCTTTTCCTTTCTTGTCCCTTTACTCATCTTTTCTATCTCCCCCTCAGAAAGAAATAATATTACATTATTCAAGTTAAGGCTCGCCACCGCCACCATCATCATAAATTGATTTAACATCATTAAGTACAATCATACAGCATTACCATCATTATCTTGGGTGGCCAGAGATGCCTACTTGCCCCTCCCTTCCTCCTTTTCTTTCCCACAGCTTCTGAGATAAGAAGACCTTTACTTTTATTGTCTATCTTCCTGTTTATGAATATGAAAGTCATTTTCTTTTTCCCTCTCCCTTTTCCTCAGAACTGTATGATGCCAATGTTATTTCTGTTGTTTCTTCCTTTTATTCCTTTACCAGTAATTATTTCCAGCTCTTCAACTGAGACTACACTGGCAAAGGAAGCCAGTGAGGAAATGACTTTCTGTGAAGTACCAATGTGCTGGATTGTCTTATTAACTATTTAAGCAGGTGAGATTATTACTTCAAAGCTTCATCAACTGCAATTATTTCTAAGTATGCCTTCACTGCAGAGATCTTAGCTATGATGTTCCGGGGTCACACCCAAGTTAAGACTATGCCTTGCTTTCCATAGTAAAATTGAAAATGCCCTCCACAGTCATAGATCACAGAAGGGGCAAGTGTGTGTACACAGTCATACAAAAGTTACAGCCTCAATCAAGAGATCATCCCCTGGATAAGTAACTTAGTATTGCTTCAAACATCATTTTATTTCCTAATTGGTAGCACATACTTCTTTGCTGGATAAGTGGAATGGACTAGGTATGGCATCATCCTTAATTAATTGGTGTGCTAGCTACTTAAGAGGGCACACACTGCTTGTGTTATTAAGCAATGTCATGTCAGATTTAGTGGATGTCATTATGGGGGTTCCTTGGGGATCAATCCTCAGACCATTGTTATTTATGATCTTTATAAATGAGCTGACAAGGCAGTGTGCTGAGCATGGTGTATATCTTTGTGCAGATGAGAACACTTGGGGCAGAAGCTCCATCACCACATGCACTTTGAAGCTACGCTGTTCAGGGCTTCCTTGGAGGGAAATTGAATTATTTTCAAAGAAGCAAAGGCACATACCTAGGCACTATGTGCAAGAATTCTCCAAACTCGGTACGCAAAGACCAAAATTAAATTCCAAGGTGTTTTGTTTTATTTTGTTTGTTTGTTTTTGCTGAGACAGAGTCTCACTTTGTAGTTCAGGCTGGTCTCAAACTTGTAGCAATCCTCCTGCTTCTGCCTCCCAAGTGCTGGGATTATAGATGTGAGCCACCACGGCCAGCATGACTGGGTGTTTCTGTGGCCATAACAATTTAGGGAAGGTGCTACTACTACACTGGCAGACACACTGTGTCATTTAAGTAACACAAAACAAATTTCATTTGGAAAAGTAGTTTAGAATATATTTTATTCTCAAAATTTAGACAAGCTTCTTTGATGGATATAGTAAAGACAGTGAATAGTGTTTAGCATAGATTTTGCCTCCTTCTGAGGATCATTCCCTGACCTCATCAGTCTGCATAAAGCAAGAAGTGTTCAGACTGTATCTTACATTTTTTCTCAGCTTTCTCACTAGGTATTAAGCTTTTTGAGGACAAGACTTTAATTTGAACTATAGGTCCAGAGCTGAACCCAGCATAAGATATCTCTTAGCTACTAAAAACATATATGGAATGAATGTAGCACTCTATATACTGGGAAGTGAAGAGGGGGACAGGGACAGTATTATGAAAGGGAAAGACTTTAAATAGAAAATAGGAAGTACTAGAAATACAAAAATGGGGAGCTGTATTTCTCCTGCAGGTGACGGGATTGGAGGCTGGATCCAGGAGGAAGGAGACACAATCACTCAAGACCTGAAGCTGAGACACTGCAGAGCATGGAGACACTGCAGCTCCCAGAGAAGTGGGAGAAACAGCAACAACCTTGGGACAAAGAATTTGTAAGACAGCCTGAGAATCTGCCACGTCTGCCTGAAAGTGAAGCCACCGGATCTGGTAGACAATCTTTGCCGAATCGCAGCTCCTGTTCCTCTCTGCCTTGTCATTATCCACCTTAAAATCGGGAGATTAAAGGGAGAAGATTCTGAAGTGTGAGCCCAGCTCCACCTCCGCAGGGCAGAGCTCTCAGGTGTGGGAGTAGGTGACACAAAGCTGACAGCAAACAATCCAGGGCAATATATAACCGAGTGCCAGCAACACAGCACAAAGGGACACTCATTCACCAACAGTTGCCCAAGGTACAGGCGGCTTTGACTGATGATACTATTAAGATATCAGTTCATGTCAACACTGGAGAGAGCGTGTGTGCCAACTTGTCTGTATTCCCCGTGAGATAATAAAACAAACACAGGCAAAGAAAGAAAAAGAGCTGCAGCTACCAATAAATGTTTCTCTTTTGATAGAAGAGAAAAATGAATGCAACACCCAACACTGAGTTATTTTACCGAAAATAATGGAGGACACAGGGTCAAAAGTAATTTGTATTCCATGATTTAACAACTAGGTATCGTGGGAATCATGCCAGCACACTCTCTCTCTCTCTCTCTCTCTCTCTCTCTCTCTCTCTCTCTCTCCCTCCCTCTCTCTCTATCTGTTTTGAGAATCATTGCATCTCTCTTTGTATCAGGGCATCTGCCGAGGAGAGTCTTGCCCTTCTTGGCTTGGCAGACAGCGATCATATTGTTGGGGCTCAGAACGGTCCCATCTGGACTAATCTTCCAATGACTTCATTTCTATTGTACTCTGGCCTCACAAGATGACAAAACATAAATAAAGGTACTGTAAGCAATGTTTCTTGTTAGAGTGAGGCACCATCTGAGTAAAACCATTGTCACTTTATACTTTCAACTGACCTTGACAGTCCAGGCAATGTCCCATTACTTCTCTCTGGGCCTGTGCACTGTAAATAGCAGACTTGGCACTATGACTTCACTAAAACAAAACCCAGCAGGAAGAATGGAAGCCAAGAAACAGCTCTCTTTGTATCTCAAACATTTGAATAAATTTTAAAAATTTGTTTTAAGGGGCCGGGGATTTAGCTCAGTGGTTCCGGTGCCTGTCTTGCAAGTGCAAGGGCCCGGGTTTGATCCCCGGTAACCACATACAATACTGGGCGTGGAGACTCATGCCCAGCAGCAACCAGTACCACAGACCACAGTGTGGGGCATGGTGGCTCACTCCTGTAATCCCAGCACTTGGGAGGCAGAGGCAGGAGGATTGCTGTGATGTGAGTTTGAGGCTGAGCTCAGGGCCAGCCTGAACCACAAAGCAAGACCCTGTTTGAAAAAAACCTAAAAAAAAAATTGTTCTAAGGATTTGCGTTGAATATAATGTTGCCCTAAACTTTTCAACAAAGTCACATTCTAAGAAAATCAGAAAATGAAGAATAATTTAGCTTAACAATAGCTTGTTCCTGAAGAAGACAGAAATCCTATTGCAATGAAAATGCTGATGGTATGGCTATAATTAAGGTCCATTCATTTACTGAGGGAATATTTCCCAGGAAAGACTTGCAATGTACACGGCACCATATTAGACCCTTGGAGGTACAAAGATGAATCTAAAATAAGCTCTATTCATAAGTTTTCATTCTAGTAAGAGATGTGAAATAAACTTACAAATACCTCCAATTTCATGGTAAAATAGAAGTGCTAAGGTACTTACATTCATTGCTGCAGAAACAGAAATGATGTCACTACATCTAGCATAGATGTGTCATTTAATATTACTTTGCAGAATGATAATGATTTTGATTTTTTCCAGTTAAAACCAATTTAATTAAAATCATTCATGTTTACCTAAATAACGTGCAGCTAAAGAATCTCTAAAGATAAATAAATTTATTTGGAACTAGCAGGCTGTTAGCTGTGAATAGATTCCAGGGGGATGAAGCAGTGAGAAGTTTTTCTAGACAGAAGATAATGTGATATGGTAGCAAGGACTGATGGCAAGGCTGCTCCAGGGTCAATAACAAGGGGGACACCAGGCTGAGGCTGAGCTGATAGTCACTATAGAGATGTCCTCAAAGAAGTTCTCTGTAAGTGAAGACAATGTGGCCCTTGTGCAGGGCTGTAGTTTTGACAGATTTCATATATATACATATATATATGGCAGCTCTTGTCTTCAAGTAAAACATAAGATCCTTTCCTTCATAGTTACCTTACTGTACTGATTTCATTCATTCATCCATTCACCTCTACTAGGGCTTGACACTGCTGAATCTGTTTTTAGTCTGACAATCGTCACCTCTCCTTAAACTTGATCAGATGGTATCTTCCTTGACTCAGCAGTAGTAGGGGACAGAGGCCCCTCCTTCAGTTTTCTTCACTTGGCGTCCAGGTCTTTACATCTTTTGTTATTTCCTGTGTCCTAGGCAGCCCACCTTTAGGCACCTTGTCTTGTTTTTCCTTTTTGTTGATCTTTTGATTTTCCAGAAACACTCATTTTATAGACATGATGTGGGTTATCTTTCTCCAGGGATCATTCTTCTTCCAGATCACCACAAGGCAAACCCATTCACCTGCCTCCAGTTCTTTCTCAGATATTGTAGTGGGTTGAATGGTGAACAGAGAAGAGCTAAGTTTGCATTTTAAATTCAAGAACCTTCTCACTATGCCCTTCTTTGAAAAAAAAAAGATTTTTACAGCAATATGTAATCAAGTTGAGGATCAGGAGACTTCGACATCCTGGAATATCTGAGTAAGCCTTAAATTTAATGATAACATCTTTACAAGAGACACATGTAGGAGCGACACACCCAGAAAGGCCGTATGAAAGGGAGGCTGAGATCAGTCATCTGGTCACGTGCCGAGGAATGCCTGGAGCCAGCAGAACATGAAAGAAGCAAGAAGGACCCTTCCCAGTGACTCCGGAGGGATACAAGCCTGCCGACACCGCAGCTCCAGACTTCCGGCTCCAGAACCACAGAGTTAAATTTTTGCACTTATAAGCACATAGTTTGTGGTAATTTTTACAGAAGCCCTCCCCACCAAATAATATAGATGTTAAGTTATTCAATGAATACTACCTTGACCATTCCTTTAAATTTACCTTCTCCTCTTCCATTGTCTCTGGCAGTTCTAGTTTTATTTTAT
This sequence comes from Petromus typicus, assembly GCA_004026965.1. NCBI lineage: Eukaryota > Metazoa > Chordata > Mammalia > Rodentia > Petromuridae > Petromus > Petromus typicus. The sequence goes on along the minus strand of PVIR01014584.1, from coordinate 22,818 downwards.
AGCACATGTGACTTTCTAAAGACTGTCATATGAAGTGTATTACCCATAGCCTACTAGAAAACAAAATCTACAGCAAAAATAATTTGTCTCAGGTGTAGTCACTGCATCTCAACTGCATCCCAAACAGCCTTTCTGTATTAAGTACACAGTCAGTATATTTATGAGTATAGAGCCACAAATTTGGAAAAGTACAAAGAATATTTAATAAGTAGTAAGGTCCACAATCTTAACTTTACAAATGGATCTCAGTAGGTAAGAATGAAAAATTAGACTAGGAGAAATTTGGGTGACACATGATAATAATTCACAGTTAACCTGGAAACTAATCAAAAGGTATTGTGTCTACAGCCCAAGAATACTGTGCGTAAGAATCTTCTGGGGCAGAAACTATGGTCTGTTGAAAGTATTTGATGATTCCCTCCCTATTAGAGAACTACCCTAATGTAAAAATATTGCCCTCTGGGCTCACTTATGGGCTCAACAGAAGGAAATGGAACTTGCCTTATTGGAAGGATGAAGAAAAGAATAAGTAGACAAGCCTAGGTGATACTCGTCTTTCCTTCTAAAGTTGCTTGTGTCACACAGGTTCTCTGTTCTAATGCCATCAATGTAATAGGTGCCAGGTATTTCATGGAGGTGACCATGGTCTTTGATGGACAGACCATCAGAGTTCAGGGCAGCTTGTGAAAAGTCTATCTCATTACGAGGTCAAAGAAGAGCAATGGAACTTTTGGAGAAAGCGTGCCTTGTACTCTATTCTAGGATGGCTAAATGAAGCCTTCAAGGTGGGCAAGGACTTTTTCGTGCACTAGAGATAAACAATAGGTGAATTTCCCCAAATTTCTGATTTTCAATTAACATTTCAGTGTAACATAAATTGTGGAACCAGTAGCCTTTTGTACAGCAAAAATATGTGTTCTTCAGAAAGAAATGAATTGACACTATAAACTGAGAATTAAAAAATATTTTGGAAACCAGATTTAGGGCCAGGCAGGCATAATGTTCATTTTGAAGACAAGTTACATTTTGAGAACATAGAATGAGACAGATCATTCTGGGTCAAATCTAAGCCTTTCATCTCACTAATTCTTTTCATCTTGAAAAATGACTTGAATTTTTTGGCCTCAATTTCTTAGTATATATGTTTGGCCATTATTTTTGCTTAATTATTAGATTATTGTCATTATCAAAAATTCTGTGTGCATATTTCCAAGGTAAAAGACATCTACTAGAATCACACTTTTGTTTTCTTTCGCAATCTCTCATGCTCATTCGAGGAGGAAAAATGACTTACCTAAGAGTTGTGTTCAAGAGAAAGAAGTATGTTGTGCAGTTTCTTCTTCTCTCTCTTTGTCTTTACAATAGCCACTTATGCGACTTCTATATTTTTTTGCTACTCTACTCACAAATTCAAGGAGCAGAAACTGGCAACCATCCAGTAACACCATGACTTGTAAAAAAGTTTGCCTAATTTGAAGGCAAAGTATGAGCAAAGCCATTGTGCAGCACAGCTTGTTAAGGTGATTGATGTACCTGTAAATAAAGTTAAATATATAATATTATTGGGAATTAAATGAATTAGTATGAGAAGGATATAAGCCAACATTTTCAGACTAACTTACATTTCCTGTATTTAAATCAGTTTTCATCAAAAACAGCACTCTTAATTTACTTTCCATCACACTCTTTTTTGCATTTTTCAAATTGTTCCAACCTTGGGTAAGGAAAACATACACTACTAATAGCCTCCCTCAAACTCTAACATCTTCAACAAAGCAAAATTAATGCAATTATTATTCAATATCTTTAAGCTATGCTTGAAAATGACTACTCTATGCATTTATTTTTACTTAGATTTTTGTCAGAAGCCTAGAAATATCTTCATTCTATTGTTCAAATTTTCTATATTAACACCAAATGAGAAAAGGTGTGAGAAAGAAGATATTGAATTCAGAATAAAAGTAGATCTTTGTCACATTTTGTAATTATGCTGTCTTCCTTGTACACATAAAAACAAAAGATTCTGCTCATACATTCACATCGTTCTACTGAATATGTGTGTGTGTTGTGTGTGTGTGTGTGTGTGTGTGTGTGTGTGTGTGTGTGTGTGTGTGTTTGTGTTTGGGTGGGTGCATATCTGTATTTATGGTTTAAATCAAAGGACTGGTCTTTTTACCTCTGAAAGAAATTATTCCAAAGCAGGTTATCCTTCCATTCTGCACTGCACCCACATTACGCCCAAGTCTTTGTGCTCCTCAGCTAGGTGAGCATCACCCTTCTTCAGGGTAACAGAAGAATTAGCCTTTGAGTCTCTTCTCCAGCTCCAGTTGAGCAGCAGACTTTGCTTCTTGAGCTGAATCACCAAATAGAACAGTAACCTCCAAGCATGGGTTATGTGGTTATTTAAGGAAAAACTGTAGTAGTTTTAATATGGTTATTGTAGCCATACATTTTGTTTTTATGAGTTTTTATATAGCACTATTACTTGCGTGTTAATGGTAAGGATATTGTTATAATTTGTTTTATGTACTAAGTGTTGTAAAGGCCTTGATAAGGCTTGCTCCAATTAAAGGTCTGCAAGCATCTCATCTGATTGAGCACATTCTCTGCCTTGAACTGCGTCTGATTACCACAGCTTTTGCCCATTGACACAAGCCCCCCATGTGCATCTGCAAATACTAACTCCTTTTCTTCTGAAGCTGATCACTTCCACATCTCTGGTGCCTCTGAGTGATGTGAACACTCAGTGTTATGAACAGCTCTTGTCTGGTTTCCTACAGACCAGAGCCATGCTTGTTTGTATATCAATTCTTTTGTCTCTAACTTTTCAAAGTTCACCATTAGTGTGTGGCTGTTTCCTTTGTCTGTGTTTTAAAATCAAAGATGTACAGTGTTTTTATAGCTTCTCCCTTCAACCTCTGCTTTGTTTCCCTTATTTCACATAAAGGGAAGAGGCTGCTCTCATAGTGCTGTGACAATCTACTTTACTACCAAGTCTGTTTATGGGAGAGTTGTTTCTTTCCTTCCTTAGGAGTTGTTCTGTGCCCTCCAGGTACATTTATTATTTTTGAGAGTTTTTTGCTTTGGTTCATAGTCTAGAAATGCACTTTCACTTGCTGAGCATTTACCAGGACATGTGCACAAATCATGGATGGTATCCAATTGCTCTACTGTATGTAATTTCTGCTTTCAATCTTTCTTCATGTTTATAGCCAGAGAATGAAGAGAAGAAATAAAATCTCACTGTAAATATCATTATCACTTTCTGGTGTCAAATAATTATGCTGCCTTTTTTAATGACATTAAAAAGAGACCAAGGGAGCCTTCTAGATCGGTATAAGATATAGAAGGTTGAATGGTATAAGTTTTTTTTTTTCCATCCTAACAAGGAACCTGTTAAACAGCAGACTCATAAATTTTCTGAAAGATAAGAAAACAAAGGAAATAAAAATAAACTAAATCCCAGAAAGGAATGAATTCCTGAAAGAGAATCATATCCCTTTTCAAGGCTTTTAGAATGACAGAGGAATTAGATGAACCAGCAGAACTTTTAACAAACTTTCAATGAGCACTAATGGGCTCTTGTTTTGGATTAAAATCACCAGGAAGAAGGAACAGAGCCTGCATATCCTTGCCAACTCTTCCCCACACTTCAGCAGGCACACGCATGTGAAATATGTCAAAGACTTGGGCAAGGCAGGAATTCTGAGAGAGTTTTCTGGATTAGAGGCCTCCCCCCGGTGGAAGTCAATGGTGAGGTCATATGAAAGGTGCAGATAGAGTCCACTAAGGTGCTCTGAGAACATAAAATGGGACCCAGACAATAGAAGGGAAAAGGGGCAGGAATGAGTGTGGTTAATTGGCACAGAATTAGCCATAGAAGAGGAATCTGTTTTGCTTTCTGTTACACAAAGGGAGCTTTATCATTAACAATACTGTATCACAGCATTCAAAATAGAAGAATTTGGGACATTCTCTTCACAAAGACATGATCAATGTTTGAGACAAAAACCTGAGTATCTTGTCATTCAATAGACAAAGTAAAAATATTTTAAAAGTGTCATATTTTACCCTGTAAACATGTATATTTTTGCCAGTGAGTAAATTTAATAAAAATGAAATGGGGATCAATGTTTTGATGTCAAGGAAACAAAAATTAAAATTATGATGTGATACTATTTTTAACCATCAGAAAATATGCAAATATAATTTTAATGTACCATGTACATGTACCAACTACACACACGAATAATAGACATTTTGTGCTGCAAACATGTACTAACAAGTTTTTTTTAAAGAAAGAAAATACAAGATCAAAAAGAAAAAAAAAACCTGACAATAATAGAAGTTAGCAAAAATGTGAAACAATTGGAAATTTCCTCCATTGCTGGTGGGAATAAAGGATGGTAATTCACATGCAAGGTTCGAAAGTCATTTCTGATAAATTGAAGTATAAAATTAACCTTTAAACTAGCAATTCAATTTATTAGATCGCATCCCATGGAAATTTTAAGAATATGACCAACAAAACACGTATGGAAAAATGTTTATAGCAGCCTAAGTTAGAACAACCAATGATTAGAAAGGAAAATGGGCAAAAATGGCAATACCGGATATAAATGAACAATTCAAAACAGCATCCTCTTCATTCATGTAACAGTGGGAATGAACCTCAAATACGGTGTGAGTGAATACAGACAAAGAGAATATAGATGTATCAAATGACCAAATTCATACGAAGTCAAGTGTGGATTCATCGTTAGTGATAAAGCACCAATCTACATTATTCCATATCTTGTTTGAGGCTCTGTTATAAAGTAATATACAACTGTCAAAATGTATTAACTTGAAACTGAACCTCTCAAGAAGACTGAATCTTACTGCATATAAATTATTACTCGAAAGGGAAAAAAGAGAGAAGAGCTTCTTGAAAATGGATTTGGTTCCTTTATAAAAGCAGTTTTCAAAGTTTTGAGTTAGAAAGAAAAGAGAAATGGCCATTCTGAAAAGGGGCAGCTTTTACCTAGAGAAAACAGCCTCCACTGTAACATCACCCTTCACCCTGAAGCCAAGAAAGGAGTATAAGCTGCTTTATACCAAAACAAAGCTGATAAAATATAATCAATTTGTGCTCATTATGGGTGAAAAAAAAAAAGTTTTATGTGCAAAAGTAGTTTCATTTCAATGTTGTTTAAACTCTTACATCAATCTACAACTTAAACAGAAGTTGACTGAAAATGCAGGTAGTGTACTTTTAGGTTTGATTTTCTCTATAATTTTTAAATCACATTTTAAAGTAAGCCTATCTTAAGTTTAGAGTATTTTAAATGATATTGCAAAACCAGAAAGCTTGTTAAACACACATGAGTTTCAAGGAGATGGATTACTTAGCTATATTACACATATGCACTAAATACTTAATTCAAATTTACGATAGTAACAACACAGAGACTAGGTCCTTAATCATCTGGATTATTACTCATGGATTTTACTAATTTATGACAAATTTTTCACACCAAAAAGTTCACTCTGTGAAACAATTTGTCTAATACTATACAGCATGCATATCTTACACTACACATGTGTAAATACATATGTTTATATATTTTTGATTAATAACACAACATCTGGCATCTTTAGGAATTAAGGTTACAGGAATGTTCTCCATCATTTTTCAAGGATGACAGTAGCAAGTCTTCTGACAAAGATTGAGGAAAGAGTAATGATGTAGATGTTTATTTTGGAAGATACTTTCTTAGGAGAGGCTTTAAGTAAAGATATATTACTTGAATTTTGGAGCTGAAAGGAATTAGGGGTCATCTGGTTCATATTCCATGCCCAAACTGGAACTCTGTGCTACACTGACTAATGATCAACTTGACTGTACTTGAATCCTTTTTCTAACAAGGAAGTTTCTACTTTGAAAGTCAATCCAATTAGATTCCTCCTAAGAAAAATGAATTCAGAGTCACAGATATTGGCGGCCTTCAGAGTATTGATATGAGCACTGACACTGAAAGATTGCATGGGTTTGAAACTGGAGGTGCAAATAAAGTTCTGAGAGGAAGAAGTAAGGCAGACACTGAAAGGAGACCAAGCTACCAAAAGAAAAACAAAGAATTCTGAACAGGATGATGCAGACTTGAAAAGAGACTTGACCCCAGACAGATTGGGCTTGGTTCCTAAGTACTTCTTTCAGCTTCCTCACTGAAATTCTCTAAATTTCTAAACTTATATTTAAATATACTAAGATGCATGCCATTGGATGTCATAACCATTTAAAAATAAATAAATAAAACCAACTAGCCAAGTAAAAAGAGTTGTCTGAGATAGCAAGTGTAGAAATGCATCTCATCTCTCCGTCCAGGCTCCGACCTCAAGGCTCTCTTCTAGGGAGGCAAAAAGATCTCTAGGTTCTCATGTAAGAACATAGCCAAGAGATCACCAGAAGAGGTAGCACTGACAATCTGTCAAGACTTCTGCCAAGTAGGGCCAGTTTTTATAACAAAAGGACCCTTGTTAAAGACGGATCTCTTAAGATAAATGAAATACCTTATTTAAGTAATGGGTGGTGAATATTATTTTGCTTCTATATAATCCTGATTAGGTGCTAAAAAATGGAGATCGTACCTATACAAGGAAGTCAATTATCTTTGGTTTCATACTCATGAGTGAATAAACCAATCAGAATTTTGAAAACTATGCAGTCTTTATCTTTGATTTTATGTTCACTTTCTCATTACAACTTTAGATAGATTCCTGATTTGATTATGTAAGCATTCCACATTAGTTGAAATGTTGAGTTTTTCTCATTCCTTGCTTAATATTAACCTTAGTCAGTTTTAGAGCGTTTCTTCCTTTTAATTCTACCCTCTGTATGAAGAATCTTATGATTCTACACACTTGTCTCCTTCTGTAGTATATATACACCTTCACAATTTGGGGAATTTTTAAGGTTTCATCCCCAGGGAAAGAAGTTTATCTCTATTGTTGCCTATCGCTGATTTAGAAATCCAGTTCCATCACATCTATGGATATGAATATCTCAGAGTATTACTAAACGATATAGACAGATGGATATGCTTCAGATATTTACCAGAAAATTAGAGTAGTGTTCTTTCTCTAAGAAAAGAAACTTGGCGATACATCTATACATATAATATTATATGTTATAATCACATAGCATGTATTATATGACTATATGAAATATAGTAGTATATATAGCATATAATCTAATACTGTATATGTCTCTAATAATATGTATATATCTCCCTGTTCATAACTCATTGTTCTTTTTTGGGAGGGAGGTAGTTTTGCATCCTCTCACTTTCTACTTTTTTGTCCCTCTCAGAACTTTGTGTGTAGACAGATAGGTAGGTAGATGACAGATAGAAAGAAAAACAGATAAGGTCTTAATTTTTCTCATTTTTAAAATGCAGACTACATCTGGATGCACCACAGAAAACTCAGGAGTGTTCATGTGTCTTGAATGTGAAGAAATTCCCAGTGATAGTTTCCATGTAAACAGGTTGTCCTCTCACACTCATGCTTTAGACAAGGTTTGTTTTATTGACACACAGATCTGCTGAGGTCAAGAGCCCTTGAGATCCTAATACAAGCTGAAGAATGACCTATCTCCCAATGAACAAGACTACTTGAAGGTAGGTCTAAACAGAAAAGAGACATGATTTGTTTAATGCTACAGACTAAAAATTTTAATGAAGCATTTCAGTATCCAATTAACATCTCCCAAATCAATTTAATAAAAAGCCTTTATTTCTATACTTCTACTTAACAACATAATACAACTACCCTATTTCCTCACAATTTCTTGTGTTGGGAATTCATGCAAAGCTTTTTCAGGGTGGTTTATAGGCTGCACACGGAGTTAGTTGAAGTCCACAATGGGGTGACAGTTAGACCAGAGCAGACACATCCAACACAGCTTCACTCTAAGTCTGGTGCCTTGGTAAGATCGGATCCCTGGCCCCAGCTGTCTCTCTGCCTTTCCTCTCCTCAAATGCATCTACCTCTACCTATATCTATGTGATTATGTTGGGCTTTTGTATGTGCCTCTTATTGTCACAAATTATCCAGCAAAAAGGATGGTAGAAGTGTCTATGACAGAGATCACTCCTGTGTCCTGTCTCCAACACACCACTATCTGTGAATTACCAGGTAAGGCAATGTTATCCTCTTTGAGATATTTACTCTCCATTGTGAAACAACATTTGGTTTCCTACTGAGACTTAGCAAGGACTCAACACTTGTTCATCAGACACTAAGTAACAGTTTAACCTGATTTCCCCATAACTGCTTCTCAAGTGAGCGCCCACAACCAAGTGGATGTGCCAACTGCTTTACTCAGCCCCAGTGCACGTGAGAGTTACATAGTCACATGGCCCATGATCCATCTCACTAGACCCAGGCCTGTGACTTTAGAGAGAGTTTTTTTTATAACCAAATAAAAAAAGAAGACCATTTCAAAGAGTACTGGATTACAAATTGTTTTACATGATACACTGGCACCGCTTTAAACTTAATAGGTACGACACCATAACGCTACTCCAGGGTAACCTTGAGGGAAAACAGAAAAAACTCATAGTCATTAGAACTTCACGTTGTGCTTGGTTGTTAGCTTTGCTTAAAAGGAGAGATGAAAAAATACAGATATCTGCATTCATGAGTCATGGGTGGGTGATCAAAAACTCAGAAGAGACACGATTGGTAAATCAGAGGCAAGAAAGTCTGTGGGGAAGGCATGACTGGACATTCCTCTGATCAGTTAAAAAGTTATAAAAGTATTTATGTGCTACGTGGAGCCTGAGTCTTAAAAGTCAACTAAACAAAACAACCTATTTGAGTATTAATCTCACTTCTTCCCCACGCCCTGTTCTTGCTCAGTGAGATCATGAGGGAAGCAACAAAGTAGCAAGAACAGAAGCTACACGTAGCTCAGAAGCCCAAACTTCTACCCATCAAGGTCAATCCAGCTATGGGCACTGCCAAGTGTCAACAGCAGAGACCAGCACTGAGACCCCAGATGGTAGCGTTCTTACCCAATGAAGATCCCCAAGTCATTTATCTAGTCTCAAGCTGTCTATATTTGGCCATTTCCATCATATGAGGGACACAGCTTTGCTCCCACTGGAATAGATTCTTAACTCTGGATGTAGACTCGCCTTCCCTGCCTACAACGCTTTTGCCAAAACCACCACTGTGGACTTGAAGAATGTGTTCTTCGCCATCTGGGTATTCCACCCTGCATTGCGTCTCAACAGGAAACTCATTTTATAGCAAATGAAGTGTGGAAATGGGCTTGTGTTCATGGAATTGACTGGTCTTGCCATGTTTCCCATCACCCTGAAGCAGCTCTCCTGACAGGATGATGGATGACCCACTGGAAGTATCTCTTGCAGTACCAAATGGATGACGTCACTCTCGGAGCTGGGGTAATGCCCTCTAGGATGTCGGGTATACTTTAAATCAGCCACCAAAGTATGATGTTGTGACTTGTCGTGCCTACAATTTTTAAGTCTGAGAATGAAAGTTGTAAATACCATAAATAAGCACTATCATACTTAGGAGTATTTGTTATTTATTTTGATGCTTTTTTTTTTAGGTTTTTTGAGACAGGGTCTCACTTTGTAGTTCAGGCTGGCCCTGAGCTCAGTCTCAAACTCATCACAGCAATCCTCCTGCCTCTGCCTCCCGAGTGCTGGGATAACAGGCGTGAGCCACCACGCCCGGCACTGTGGTATGTGGTACTGGTTGCTGCTAGGCGTGAGTCTCCACACCCAGTATAGGTATGTGGTTACCAGGGATCGAACCCGGGTCCTTGCGCTTGCAAGACAGGTGCCAGAAACACTGAGCTAAATCCCCGGCCCCTTGATGCATTTTTTAAACACAGTGTTTTTTTTACTTTCTTTTTTTCTTTACTTTGTCCAATATTTATCTATAGCTTACTGCTATATTTCCTTTAATGTAAAATACATCACAGGAGCTGAGATAGTATTGTACGGGATGCCATGATGGTAAGCAAATATTTCAACAGTCAATGGACTCTGGTGATAGCCGCAGAGTGGTTGGCAGCAAAGGCAGAATCATATATACAGCAAGTTTTCTTTAAGTTTTGTCAGAGCACTCCTACTTCCATGATAAAGAAGAACAAACTTAAACAACTTCTATCAGAAAAACTGACTGGCCTGGAATAAGGACTGTTCTCAGGTTTTGGCCTTTGATAGTGGATAGGTTGGTCCCTCAATAGAAGCAATAACCAGAGCTGTAGTGAAGGAAGGCCCACATTTTCCACCTTTTGCATACCCTGAATTCCCAAAAACATGCCCTTGCTGGGCAATAGTCCACAAAGCAAGGGTCTGGGGAGGAGAAGCCACTGCAGTTTACATTAGGATTATAGGAGTAATTTAGCCACTTGCAGAAACATTATGTTTACACTGCAAGAGTTAAAGAATGTGAGAAAGAATGGAAAGGAGGAAAGAGAGAGAAAGAAGAACTAAGAAGTAGCGTGGCTACTTCCCTTTCTAGCTAATCCCTGTAGTTATTTCTGCATGACAGAAGCCAAGAATCCTGAGAAACAGTTTGCAAACTCTCAGCCACACTGCTGGTTAGTAAAGGGTAGGAGAGTGGTAAAAGACAGGAGGAAAATAATTGGCATAGTAACCGTTGTATACTACTGTGAATCCTTTTGTAAAACTACAGAAATAGAGAAACTGAAATGTGCATAGGATTTTAAAAATGTTCTTACTGTCACCTGGAATCACTTAAGATCTAATAATTATGTCATCGAAAATTTGAAAGTATTTGTGTGGGTCCTTTATTTTCACCATCACTACTTTTTATCATTTAAATAAGCCACTTCCTATCCTTTACAACTAGTATTCTAAGATTAAGTAACACATTTAAAGAATAATGTCTTCTCACCAAAATTCAGCGCAAAGTCTCCACATTTAACCCCCTTCAAAATATTCATTTCTGTTTACTTTTGCATCAATCCAAAATGACAGCAGATCCCCAGTACTCTGAGATATAGCTTGATTCAAGTATAATGATTTCACACATATGTTACAGCTGTGGTTTTGGCAGATGTAAACAGAGCAACATTCCACTGACAACCAAATAATTCTTGTAAACAAATACAGATTCTATATGCAGTGCTGTTTCTCAAACACAATGGGTCATCTTGCCCTGTTGAGTGCAATATGCAAAATTCAAGCTGATGGAGGATAAGATCAGCATGTGTTTGGACTCAGCAACAAATTTCTGGACCTCGATTCCTCAGCTGATGATCATTGCCTGTGCTTGCCAGCTTGGGGAAGTCATTTAAACCTTCAGTTTTGATACTCCATATCTAAAGTAGGGTAATTACACAGACTTTAAAGATGTTCAGATGAAAGGCATGGCGCAAGTGCCAAATAATCTAGTCATCATTAGAAAGACAAGTCCTAATCTACCCATGAAAGTGAGTGTGCTAGAAAAAAACATGGTCAAAGAAAGTATGCTTTGAGAGTGTTATAATGACAGGAAGCTAATTGGACCAACTCCTTTATTAAAACTCTGTGTGTGTTTTATTCTGTATATTATCTCCCCTGCAAGATAGAAGATATTAACATTGGGATTTTTCATTTGACCTTTCACTAGAAGATGAATATTTCCCAGGAGAATTTTTAAAGCATGGTTCAAGAATATTTTCAAATTACTCTAAATAAAATAAACAAAATTAATTAGTTGTATTGCAATATGCAGTTGTTTTGAGACTGATTGTGCTAGAGGCACATATCTAAATTTTTTTAGGTTGTAATACAAATTTAGTTTTTGGATTTAATGTATCAAAATATGGTCACAATATTCTATACAAGATACACACTCTTGCTTTGAACAACTTAATAAATATTAATGAAATCATAACATTAAAATTATAAATACTGAGCAAACTTCATGTAATTTTGATATTTTCTAAATAAGTATTTGCAAGAAATCACTAAAGTTTTGTTTTAAGTCTTACTACAAAATTGAATTCTGGTTTTAGAATTTGTTTAAGAACAAATTATAAATTCGAAGATTGCTGATTGAAGGTATAAATACAATGAAATAAAACAAAAGAGATATGTTTTTTGAGTACATTATAAATGCTATGCATTCTTGAATATTACTTGCCAACTAACAAAAAATAATGGATAGAAATAAATAGGAAAAGACAGAAGAAAAGGAAGGGAATTAGTGTCAAAGGAAGGAGAATGGGAGGAAGAAAGAACAGAAGAAAGGAATGGAGGAGTTGTGTGAGGAAGGAGGGAAAAGGAGAAGGAAGGGACAATTAGAAAGAAAAATAAAATGTCTTTAGGAAAAGCTTAGTTTTTTTTAACCTGTATTTCTATACCCCCAAAGTGGCTGACTCAAATGCCCTGTCCCCAACAACTATAAAAATTTTAAGAGTTCTAACTTTAAAATATTTATGTATAACCACCATATATTTTTGCTATCATCAATTCCTTTTTTACAGACTAACCACAATATGTATGTAGTTGAGGGACACATTTTTAAACAGTTTCAATCTTAAAGTCACAAAGATATATTAAGTTGGAAAAACAAGATATAAAAAACAGACATCCCAAGTAGGTGTCTGGGCCAACTTTGTGGCTTCCTACTACAGTGAAAGGAAAGATACAACTAGAGAATCTTTGATTTTTAAAACAAAAATTAGCTTGTAAATCACTGAGATAATTGCCTCAAATATATATTCAAAATGATGTTTATCAACAGGTTCTTTTTATATTGAAAAAAAAAAAAAACTTCATTCCCAAATGAATGTGGACACAATTTAGGAATGTTACTAAGCATTCCAAGAAGGGGATAATACATTAAGCAAAATTAAAAATGGAAAAATCTGCTTTTTTATTTCAGATATCTTTTGGAGATCTGTTACTATGCTTCATATATCTATGTGACATGTTGGACTTCATGGCCATCACAGAAGAATCTGAGAGATGACCTTTTCCAGGTGATGGAGGACAAAGGTGGAAGGAAGAATATTCAAAATCACAAAGTTCAAAAACTATAGCTCCCTTCAGAATGAAAGAATGAGCAGTGACATACAGGCCCAATGCTGGGCAAGTGGTCAAAAGTAATGGTCTAAAGACAAAGAAAATTCTTGCTTAGTTATAAGGGCAGGTCAAAAGTAATGGTCTAAAGACAAAGAAAATTCTTGCTTAGTTATAAGGGCAATTGAATTTTTACAAGATCCAAATAGTTCTTCAAAGATATGAACAAGGTCTAACTGCCCAGCAAGGGAAACTGCAAAGATTTCACACGTTCTCTGGCCTAGTGTCTTCCCAGTAGATTAAACTAAAAATTAGAACCAGCCATAGAGCACAGACACAGAGATGAAAGAAGTTTGCTGATCATGTGGGTGTTCTGGGTAAGTGGTCTTATTTAGTGTTCGAATTAGCAGTTTTTAAACAGCTAATAAGGCTCTCATGAGATTGAATAATATATAAGTAAGAAGAGACAAGACCTTTATTAAAACTTGAGAATTTCCACCTCTGTATCCCATGGATTTTTAAAAAAAATATACCTAACATATCCATTTAATCTTTATGGTAAATTCTGATGGGAAATATTTTAAGCATCATTTTGTAAATGAAAAAATTATGTGATTTTATCACATAAGTCGTAAAGAACAGTGAAAATAACCAACATTCATCCAAATGGAAAAGAGAGGTCTACATTGACACACATGCTGTGGTGTTTAAAGATCCTAATAAAATTTCCTGTCTGATGTTCAGTAATACAAGGAATCATTAGAGGAGAAACTTCAGGCAAAAGAAACAGGCCAAGAGCAGGTAAAGGATGATAGGCGTCTCCATCCCCTAGAAAGGATTTTTTAAAGATATTAGTGACGAAAAACACAGGACTAAGTTGGATCTTATACCAACATGCAAATGGTTATCAATTCAATACACACAGGTCTGGAGCCATGTCCAATATGGAGGTTTATATCACTCATAGGAGACTCATGGATGAAGAGACAGATGTAAATAAAAGTCAGAAAAACAGTGAGATTTAGGAACTCAGGAAAGTGATCTATCTGTCTTTCAAAACAGAGTTAGTGATCAGACTTGAGATTACAGAGTTAGTGAGAGAACTTGATAAGCATGTTTTGTAGATATTTTATAGTTTGGTTATGAAGTTACTATGGAGATATCATATTGAATTCTCATACTAATTCTTGGGGGGGGGTTGTTTGTTAGGGTTTTTTTTTTTAGTTTTTTGAGACAGAGTCTCACTTTGTAGTTCAGGCTGGTCCTGAACTCAGGCTTAAGTGCTGGGATTACAGGCATGAGCCACCATGCCTCTCATTGTGGTATGTAGTGCTGATTGCTGGTGGCATGAGTCACCATGTCCAGCATTGTTGTATGTGGTTACCAGGGGATCGAACCTGGGACCCTGGGGCTTGTAAGGCAGACATTGAAACCACTGAGCTAAATCTCTGACCCTCTCATACTAGTTCTTTTGAGGAATTTATATATGTAGAAAATATATCCCAATTCTCTTTCTAGCTGCCACACTTTTAAAAATGAAGAAGACCCAGTCCTTGATTTCACTAGGCTTACATTCTGGTGAGAACAGACAATGAAAAACTGTGAGGTCCTTCACTATCTGCACCAGGCTGATTCAGGGCACACTGCAGATGCCAAAATACTCAGATGCTGAGTTTGTTGTATAAAATGACTTAGTGTATGCATTCAACCTAGACCCATCTAAATAATAATGACCCTTCGGCAGTTGCTATAGAGTGGAACTCAGTGGTCCATAAAAAGAGCTATTGTTGGGCCGAGGAGTTAACTCAGTGGTTCCGGCGCCTGTCTTGCAAGCGCAAGGGCCCAGGTTTGATTCCCCGGTAACCACATAACAATACTGGGTGTGGAGACCCACACCCAGCAGCAACCAGTACCACATACCACAGTGCCAGGCATGGTGGCTCACGCCTGTAATCCCAGCGCTCGGGAGGCAAAGGCAGGAGGATTGTGATGTGAGTTTGAGGCTGAGCTCAGGGCCAGCCTGAACCACAAAGCGAGACCCTGTCTCAAAAAACCTAAAAAAAAAAAAAAAAAAGAGCTATTGTTGCATTCAAGATATTTATTAGAACAGTAGGGATGAAAAAAGACTTCATGGCCATATTTTTTAAAGGTCTGGCTTATAGTTTAAAAGTAATTATGATGTCACCCAGTTTATCATGAAAGAAACAAACACCAACCCACATTGGGGTTTCATAGTCATAGGAGTAAATACTTTAAAGGTAAAGTGCATGTAAATAATAAATCCTGCCATGATTAGAACCTCCTGCATGAGATCCACAATGGCTTACAATTAAGCTGGCATTTTTCTCCATGAGCATTTATTATTCATATAAGATTCTTTATAGCAGTGCATGTGGGGAGCAGCTATCCAAGAAAGAATTCCTGCTCTCAATGAGGGATGATGATCTTATTTTCATTCTATGCTTTCCCAAATTTTTACTATGTCAATCATCTCAAGAAAAATCAAAGAAATTAGTCACTGAGAACAGAGGGACAGAAGATGAACTAGCTACATCCTAGTTGGCCTCCACTACTATGTGATCTCAACTGAACTAATGAAAACGTCTGTGTCTCATTCCTACATCTCTCATAGGACTGGACCATGACAGCACATGTTGTCATGTGCATGACGGTGCAGATCACCTGCAAGGGAACTTGGCAGGTGACAAGAATTCCAAAGCTATATCTAGGCTTGTTAATCAGGTGAGAGGCAGAAAACTGGAAGTGTTAAGATTAAAAATGCACCCCTGATAGGATGACTGTGAAGATTCAATACAATAATGTATCCATTAGACTTTGAATGATGCACACTACCTAAGTAGTACCCTAAGGGGTCAATGAATGCTAAATAAAAACAGCTAGGTCCATCCCATCAACAAGAACACCAGAAATGTATTCTGGGCATCAGATAATAACTATAATGAAAACCATAAATGGATGTCCTTACACAACTCAAATTTCACAAAATCTACTCTTTGGGTACTTTTTAATGAATCAATTCCATAAATATTTAGAGTCTTACTTGACACTAATTACCATCAATGATTTCAGTGCCAGGCAGTAAATACTAGGAATTTTCATGAGAATATTCTAAGTAGGACAGATGCTTTTGTTCATAAATCAAGCAGTGACCCCAGTCATTAATAAACAAATCAAGGCCAGAGCAGCAAGAGAATGTAAAGAATAGTTTGGTAAGGAATCCAATAATTTTTTTGCAACACAAATAATCAAAACCCAGAATTTATTCTTAATCCTGCCATTCTAATGGCTTCTGTTAAAGGGAAAATGATTAAATCAAATTCAGCTTTAATTTGTTGAAGCGAGATGGAGTTTTCCCAATGTGATAAATTACTGTGAGATCATGTCAAATAATGTGAAATTTACTGTTCTCCTGCTGTTGTATGAAAATGGATAGAAACAAGGAATAATTCAAGTTATTTACCAAACAGTTCACAGAATTTGAGCATCAAAACTCAAAATACACAGAAGTTTCCATTACACATACCTTTATCAGTGTTGATCCATGGTACAAGAGGAATTACTTTTATAAAAGGCTGGTAGGTATCAAAACCTTCCACGGCCCTCTGAGAGCCCTCTTAATATGCTTGTCGACAAAGCATTCCTTCTCCAGAACTTTCAGAGTGCTTCCAAGTAAAGACAGGCCAGAAATGGTTTATCCCAACTCTGTATGTATACATGAGGAAACCGAGGTCCGGGAGAGCTTAGTGACCTTCTAAATGCCACTGGAGACAAAAACAGCAGAAGAATGAAGTTGCTTTGTACCCAGATAATAAAAATGAGAAAGGAAAATGGAAATGAGATAGAGCAAACACGGAGCAGTTCATCTTTCAAACTGCTGTTTATTTAATATTTATGAATCACAACTCCACTCCTACAAGAGGGTGGTCATGTGATTATTTGTTGCTTACCCAACAGCTCTGTCCTCTGATTTTTAAAATTTCTGCTATGATAAAAATTTTATTAACATAGAACATTTAGATTAGTCAATTTTATCATTTTAAAGAAATCATTTCAGTGAGCTTTTCTTTTTTCTTTTTTTTTTTTGTCTCCTCAGGTTTTCATAAGAATTAGTGGGCAACATCTGTATCTCTCTATCCAGAATAAAAGATCAAAACCAAGCAAATGGGAAGATAATTGAAAACTGTGGCAGAAGAAAGTTGAAACACCTGCAAGCAGAACAGAAGGGAAGGCCATGGGAGGTAATGAAGGGTTGCAGCAGAAAGAAAGAGAAAGATAATCAGAGTGACTCAGAAATTTTCACTCGGTTTCAAAGCAGAATGTGGTAAATTTAATCTGTCATGAGGAAGCTGGCCTGGCAGACACTGGCAAAGGGTAATTAAGGAGTCACTCTCTAGGAGAACTATTTTTATAAGAGGGAATCAATGGGTATATTTTTCCCCTCACTACCTTCTGCCACTGAATTTGTGGTTTTGCATTTACCTGACTAAATTGGGGACTCAGAGCAGAACAGGGACTTGCAATCTGTATCCTGTGCTGAGCTCGTGGGCCAGCAAGTGTGCAGGGTGTGACCTGAACTGCTGCTCAACAGCGTCCACGGAGGAGAAAGAGACCAGTGGGATATCTGAAGCTGCCAGGATGCAGAGCATCAACTCTATCAGTGCCAGGAAGGAAAGATAACATGTCCAACAGTTTTACCTAAAGTCTGGACTTTAACTGTGAGAAGAAAGATCATCTACTCCTCATAGCATGAATAAGAAAAATAGGAATGGACTAAGCAAGGAAACAAACAAGACCAAATTGACATCATGGACACGGTCTTGTTTGAATTTCTATATTAATGTATAAGCAGAGACAATAATCAAGCACAGATCCTTTCTCTTAGTCCAGAGGTGCTAAAATAATAGCAAAAAAAAAAAAAAAAAAAAAAAAAAAAAAAGTATAACGCTACTCCTCTCATAAGTCCTTGCCCAAAGTGTATCTCTAATCTGAGGTCAGAAATGGTTTTTTTTTTTTTTTTTAACTCTTCTAACTGATCTATAGTAAATTACTTCTCCAGAAATTGCAGAAGTTGACTACTCTTCTCAGTGAATAAGTTAACTTGTCCTCAGAAAAAGAATAATTTTCACTATAATATCCTCTGTTCTTCTAGCCTGATTCAAATGTACTATTCTTTATACTTCGTCTGATACAGGAGTATATCTTTCTGTCATCTAATGCCAAGAAAATGTGGATATTTTCTTTTTTTCTCTTCCTTGAGATCATTGCATTCAAGAAATCCAGTAACTTCTTTATTTTGATTGGGTTTGGGTTCAAAAATTATCAAGCCAAATATTTTGTATGCCAAGAACCCAAATGAATTGATGGCATTCTATTTAGATTTCATTTATGTGAACAAATCTTCCAGTGACTTAGTCTAGACTCTACCAATTGCTTTTTATATGCATTGTCAAATTGATTTGGCATGTAGATGAGGTTTCTGGCAAGTTTTGTATTTTTATAGAAAGCAAACCACCACCTTGAATCTTAAGTGTCTGGATTACCGATACTAAGTCATTTCAAAATGTAAGATTTTTCAATGAGTTTGTAATATTTTGCAACCACATTATAACACGATAAAGAAGTCTTGTGTTATTGGTACATCCTTGGCCCTCTCCTTCGGGACCTATTTTTCCTGTAAACTCATCTTTACAATGTCAGAATCAGTATCACAGCTATACAAAAGAAAGAAGCAGTTTTACTCAGAAAGGTTAGAAGCAGAGAGCTGAGATGCTTCGCTTTCTGAAAAATTAAAGAAAATAAACAAAATCTCAAGTTGTTGAACTATGACTTTGAATCAGTGTACCACTAACATTAACATCCAGATAGAGCTTTTCCTGTAGTACTATTTTTAAAGGAAAGTATATCTGAAGAAGATAGTTTGGGGCAAATCTTTTCTAGTCCTTCAGAAGATTTCTTCTTAGAGAACAGTGTTAAGTAGGATTCAGGAGGTAGGGACTGGAAGGTAAAGGTGATGCAGAGTACAAACTATGGTAAACATGATTTTCTGGTTCATCTTTACTGTGACTTGAAATGGATTGAGAATCCCAGAGGGATAACTATAATCTGAGGTCACTGACCTCACCAATGAGTTAACCAGCTGTTAGATTCATGGCTGCAGGGGCTGTTAGAAGGTAGGGGCTAGTGGGAGGAAGTGGGTCATAAGAGCATGATCTTGGTGATGCTTTCTGGTCCCTGGAATTTTCCTCTATCTCTGGCTCTTTCCCGGTTTTCTGCATCCTAGATGCTCTGAGTTGTGCGGTTTTCTTCCACCATAGTCTTTCACATGATGTTACTTCCCTGGAGCTAGTTCATTATGGACTGAGGTTTTTAAAACTGAGAGCCGAGATAAAGCTTTTCTCCTTTAAGTAATCACCACTTGGAAGGACCTGCATGAGAGTCATGTTGATTGCCACCTCCCTTACGTATAACAAACCATAGGAGAGAAATATCTCAACTTGTATTTCCACCCATAGATTGCCTACACCATTGATGTAATCTACGCCAGAAATCTCACTGCTTTCAATTCAACTCTTTCTAGCCTGTAGATGGAGAACTCACCTGTTCTGGCTTCCTAGATCTTATGGAGAGATGGAACTTCATTTCATATGTTCTTTGCTTTACTCTAACACAGGTAAATTGTTCTAAGGTCCCCTCCTAAAATTAGGTTGCTGGAATTTCCTCCTTAAATAATATCCTGTGAATAACTTTGCCAAATTGCTTATGGCATTAAATCTTATGTTTTCTGTTTCTGTCCCCTAGAGTAGACTATTAGACTTTTTTTTTTTTTTTTCAGGTTTTTTTTGAGACAGGGTCTTGCTTTGCAGTTCAGGCTGGTCCCAAGCTCAGCCTCAAACTCACATCACAGCAAACCTCCTGCCTCTGCCTCCCAGGTGCTGGGATTACAGGTGTGAGCCACCACGCCCGGCACTGTGGTATGTGGTACTAGTTGCTGTTGGGCATGAGTTTCTATGCCTAGTATTATATGTGGTTACCGATGATTGAACCTGGGTCCTTGCGCTTGTAAGACAGGCATCGGAACCACTGAGCTAACTCCCTGGCCCTAGACTATTAGATCTTAATTCAACTTGTCTCCTAGAATTGTGAGACACATAATAGACAGCTGTTTTTCATTAATTTTTTTAGTCTGTTTCTATGAAGCAAAAACTTTCCGTGATCTTTACACTGGACTCTGTACTGAGAAAAGACTCAGACTAGAAACATGGGAATGGAACTAAGGGTATCAGTTGGGGAACACCACTCCACTTGCATTGTGGAAAGGAGTGATTATAGAAATGTCTTCTTTCTCTACATGGTCATATGTGAAAAAAGAAAAGCCTGAAAGAAATGCTTTTTTTAAATATACCTTTTCCACATAACTTTCACAGGAACAAGGAATTTTCATGACTAAATAGCTCAATATCATCTTTCTTCATGTAAATTGCTGATGTATCTTGTCACTCTGGATACTTTTTACCCAAATGGTTTTCCTTACAATAGACTGGACATTGTTTTTATTTCTTCCAGATTTTCTCTGAAAAACAAAAATACAAGTAAGTATTGGTGTCATTTTCCAAACTTTTGGAATCATTCATTCTCCGTGAGCCATTGTTGTGTTCTGGATTTGAGCATTTTTCTTTGGTTTGATACCCCTGGCCACTGAGTACAGCTGCATATACCATGAGGCTCTTCCGGGCTCATAGCCATTGCTGGCAACTTCAGGTTATGAAAAGCAGTTCAGCCTACTACCTCATAATTTTTTTATGCTGCCAAAGTCTTGACCCTGATCTTTAAACACCAAATGTGGCCTGACTGTCCTCAACAGCATTTTGCAATATGTTTCACTAAACCCAGTGTAAATCACCTAGTCAAGTTTCAATTCTCTTCTTATTTCTTGCTTTCTAGCACCATTCATTTTTACTAATAAAAAAATTCACTTTAAAAGGTTTATTTTTACTTATTTATTATCATTATTAATTTATTTATTTAACAGATTACAGAACTTTACTCATAATGATCATATGAATTTAGTTTTGAACACCTGGAATCAAGATTATAAAGTATTAAGCCTAGCTATCTTGGTTTTAGTACTTGGATATTTTCATTTCCTGAGGATTATTCCAAAATCTATTATTTTTCAGCTTTCTTAATACTTCAAAATCTGTTTGATATAATATTTTATACTACCTCCTGGGTTTGCTTTTATAACCATGACTTTAAAAATTATTTATTCTTTTCTGTAATACCTTTTCATAGCCTGGAGAAGATTGATCTTGCCATATTTGCATCAAACCACTTTAGCTTCAAAATGTCCTTTCAACAATGCTTTCTTGTCTTTTTGTTTATTGGTTAGTTTTTGTTGGTTTTGTTTTGATTCATTTCCTTAAAACTTATAGAAACTTAAGTAATCCAAGAAGAGAGAAGAAATTCAAATAAATTAAAAAGTGGGGTTTTGAAATGTTCGTGCAACTGTTAGAGGTACAATGTAAGTGACAGAAGAGATTAGTCAATATCCCTGCTCAGGGCTCACCTGGTGGAGCCAGTCCTACTGAAGAGGTTTGGGCATGGTTGCTTGTTTGTTCTTACAGAACATGTCATGCACAAAAGCCATGTGATATGCTTCAAAGAGAACAAAGCGTAGAATCAAGCAAATCTGAGAATAAGGAATCGCCGTTATATCAACTCTACACCTTTGCTAACCTTTCAGACTATGCTGTTTATAGAAGAGTGGTCAAAATTCTTTACCACGTAGGGTTACTGCCAAAAATGGAGATAAAAATATCAAACAGAAGACACTGTACTCTCTGGCCATGATATTATTATGATGACCACCATTGTTTAAGAGAGAAGGAAGAACATCCTCTTTAACTTTGTTAATTTTACTCTCTTGTCCATTTGTGGTGTTTCTTGCTTTTTCTGTTTTACCCCACTGATTATTATTATTTTGAAACTAAAGGAAATGAAATTATAAATATTGTTTTTTATTCAAGCCACAGTTCTGAATAGTATTATTGACACAAAAGCTCCAATACAATCAGAATGGTTTGATTTTTGTAGTGGAAGAAAAGTTATCATTTTATATTTGGGTAATTTCAGTTAGTCAGAATTTGCATCATCTAGTGACCTAGAATGAAAAGAATAGGCCTCACTATCTCTTCACCATACCTTGAATTGAGTCTTAGAAAAGCAAAGATTCTTGGAGAACACAAGGCAGGCAGGAAAGGACAGAGGGTGATAACTTGCTAACTTATCCAAGTAGAGAAGGTAAGGAGGAAGGCAGCGAGTCAACATGTACCTACATTTGGAATACAAATAAGATTCAAGTAAAAGTGACAAACTGGCACATACTAAAATCTTAATTTATGCCTCCAAAGAGAGGTTTTTAATGAACAATCAAAAATCCAATAAAATGAACTCTTGATTAACTGCAAATGTGGAGCAGGAAATACGTGGATAATAATTTTTCAAAAATAAACTATATCACATCTTTTCTCTGGTATGAGAAATTGAAGATGTAAATGAGTCCTAGCATTGTATGTTATATATTGTGAAATAGAAAATGCTCAATGTAAAATAAGGTGAAAGGGGACTATGTTGAGATTGTAACAAAAAAGTAAGGAAACAAATTTTATATATATGGGGGGGTGGTAGGGTGGGTGGGGCTATGGGAAAAAATGAGAATTAAGTTGTGTCTTATACTGGTACA
>PVIR01014583.1:0-40551 GCA_004026965.1 Petromus typicus | reverse complement strand
TATTTTAAGCCGTAACATCTGATCCTTCAGATGCTTTGCAACTGCCTGCAGTTGTCTCTGCAGTTGGCTCCAACGCAATTCATGAATTCCTGCTTATTGTTTGTATTTTGCAGGCTCTATTCTGGAAACTCCCAAAGCAGAACATTAGTAGTAAGTCTGTTTCTTCAGTTTCTCCAAACACTGAACTTATTTTTTTTACTATATACTAATGTACATACATACAAGTACTTATTAAATATATATGTTTAGGTCGTAATTACAGTATATCTTATTTATATTCTTCAACTCTCCTTTCTCAAAACCTCCTGGTTGAAGGAAGGCTTGAGGGAGGGAGACTTGGAAAAAACCTAGATCAATGAGCAAACATTCTGAAGCTTTATTTTAAGCCTAACATTGAGCCATTTCCAAAGTGATGCAACTCTGACAGAGAAGTGAGGAAGCCACTCTACACAGAGCCAAGCAGTAGGTGGCACAGTGTTCTCTGCTAAACTTTTCCTGCTCGTATAACCTGTACTTGTGTAAAAACAAAGAAAGGTATTTACAGAGGGGCAGACAGTAGGAAAAGTGACAGAAATCAGAGATGACGTGACACAAAGGACTCTACATGAGATGGATAGAAGGTTACAGAGCACACAGGGAGGGTGGGGAGATCACTGCTCTTAGAATCAATTGATAGGAATATTAGTTATATCTGTTGGTCTTGGCAGTATGCAAATATTTTCTGAACTTTAGCTTTCTTTTTTGTTTTGTTTTGTTTTTTGCCTTAATCCCGTTAATTTGTGTTGATTGTCTGCTAGGTTAGAAATTTTTAAATTTTCCACCAGATTTTACTGAAGAAATTTTTTTTTTTTTTTTTTTTTAAACAGGATCTCACATTGTAAGTCATTCTGGCCCTGAACTTACTATGTAGCCCAGGCAAGCCTTGAACTCACAGCAATCCTCGTGCCTCTGCTTCCCGAGTGCTGGGATTACAGGCATGAGCCAGCATCCCCAACACTGTGGTGTGTGGTACTGATTGCTGGTGGGTATGATACCACACCCGGCATTGTTATATGTGGTTACCAGGGATTGAACCTGGGCCCTTCGGCTTGTGAGGCAGATGCCAAAACACTGAGATCAATCTCCAGCCCTGAAGAATTTTTTTAAAGTTTGGACCCTAAAACTAAGTCACTCAAAAGTCGTAGTTGCTTGGGAACGTTTGTTACAGGATCTCTATAGTGTTTATGTGATTTGCATGTGCCCCCCAAAGACTCAGGTGCTTAAAGTCTGACTCCCAACCCCGTGGGACTGAGAGGTCAGAGAGCTTTTCAGAGATGAGGCCGAGTGGAAGCTGGCTATGTTATGGGAACATCACCCACAGACAGAAGTCGCATAAAGAGAGGGATGTCAGAGATGGAGGCTGTCTGCATGCTTGGCCCCTTCAGTACATACTCATTTCCTTGCCACTTTTGGCCATCTCGTCACAGCCATGGAGGCCCTTGCCATATGCTAGCATCATACTTTTTGGACTTCTTAGCCACCAGAACTATAAGCCAAATAATCCTCTTTCCTTATAAAATATCTAGCCTCACTTATCTTGTGATAACATAAAATGGATTAAATTGAAGATTGTTATTTATTATATTCCATAAAGCCTCTGAATGCTCAGCATATGGTAGAATTATTATCAACATAATCTTTTTGTTCACTAAGTATTCTTCCCATTTTTAGTATTAATCATGTGCCATATCCCAAACTATGCACTTTATACATTATATCTTTCAATTTATACAAGTCCTATGTTTTAATTATTATTCCTTTTTCAAAGATTGAAAAACTGGGCCAGGGATTTAGCTCAGTGGTACTTTGCCTGCCTTGCATGCACAAGGTTCTGAGTTTGATTCATAGTGCTGAAAAACAAAACAAAACAAAAAAATCAAAGATTGAAAAACTAAAACACAGAAAAAATTAAATAATTTGCTCAAAGTCAGGAATTAGTAAATGGTGAAGTTAAGTGTCTAGAGCCATTCTATATAATTTTAGGAAAAATAATTTCATAATCGAATTGTGATTAAGGCTGCCAAGGCCCAGGGTCAGTTTGCTTATGAGCCAGCTATATGTGGAAACAACTCCATGTACCGCTGCTCACCAGCTGAGGTCTCAGTGGTCCTGTGATGCTCAAAGGCAAGATTATATCAGCTGAAGACATCCTGGTCTTTTTGTTGCTTTGGTTTTTTTTTTTTTTTTGAGACAGGGTCTCGCTTTGTAGTTCAGGCTGGCCCCGAGCTCAGCTTCAAACTCACATCACAGCAATCCTCCTGCCTCTGCCTCTTGAGTGCTGGGATTACAAGTGTGAGCCACCACACCGGGCACTGTGGTATGTGGTACTGATTGCTGCTGGGTGTGAGTCTCCACGCCCAGTATTGTACGTGGTTACCGGGGGATCGAACCCGGGTCCTTGTAAGACAGGCGCCGGAACCACTGAACTAAATCCCCAGCCCGTACATCCTGGTCTTTGAGAACCAAGTAGTAAAAAAAGAGAAAGGTTTCACCTGGGGGAGGACAAATTTCTTACTAGTCTGTTATCTCATGCCACTGACTATTGTAAAAACTTACATTGCCTTTCTCACCATCCTCATCAAGATCAAACTAATCAACACAAGATTACCATCATCCTTGGAGTCACCTATTGCTCCCTCCAGTTATTGTACCTACCCAATAAATGGTGGCTAGCTCAGTCTTTGTCCACTCTGGCACCGACTTCTCAGTTCCTCATGTTCTTTGTAATTGTGTCTTTGTGCCTGGGATTTAGCTCAAGTGGTACCACATCTAGCTTGGAAGTACAAGGGCCTGAGTTTGAGCCCTGGTACTGCCAAACAAAATTGTATCTATTGTCTTCCTTTCTTTAGCCCTCATAGCCGCCCTCTCTAGGCAGATTGGAGAAATGATTGGCCTCTGCTATTCGGATGCCCATATGTGGGACTTGAAAGCCTATAAGGGAAGCTTCCACTTGAGTGGAGGAAAGGACTTGTGGTATGTCAGGCAGCGGGAAGACTCTGTGGGACCAGTCCAGAAGATGTCCAAAGAGAAAGTGAAAAGTAAAGCACTTGGTGCTGTTTCTGTACCTGGGAAAATGGGGAAGACTCTGTAGAGCAGCCGAATTATATCCGACTCTTGCATAAGCTTCTTAAACAAGCTAGACCTCAAATTAGTATTGGCACCTTAACTAAACTGTGTGAGATTGTTAAGTTCAATCCTTGGCTTCCACAGGTGGAAACCTTAGATTTAGAAGATTGGGATAGGATTAGTGACAGTTTAAAAAGAGCTTATGGCAGGGGAGAAGCAGTATCAACGGAAACATTTTCCTCTTGGGGATTAGTAAGATCTATTTTAAGGCCCTTAAACATTACACTGTCTAGAGTGCCAATGCTAGGAGTCAATAAGGCAGGATGATGTTAGAGAAGAAGAAAAATCAGGTAGAAAAAGGAGCCAAAAATTACAACATGAAGAAAATTGTGATATGACAAGACAAAAACTAAATGCCTCGCCTTGTGATTGGGAAAGAACTAATGGTAGATACATGTGACTGATGAAGACATTCCAGGCTGACACATGAAGACCACATAGGTGAAATGTCCTGTGCCTTGTATATCTAGTCATCAGTTCAAGAAGCAACCAGACAGGGAGAAATTCTTGGAACTTGCTGCTTTCCAGTGGTCCACAGAGCTGGCCCACATAACCAAAGATAATAGCCCAACATCACACTTTTAACTTTAAGTTGTTAAAAGAATTAAAACAGAGTGTGATGAATAATAACCTCAAATGCCATTTACTGTGGGGATTTTAGATTCTATTATGGAGATTTATCGATTCGTGTCTGATGATGTGTGAAACATCTTCCTCCTGTCTGTCTCCTAGTCAATACTTACATGGGTTTTGTTGTTGTTGTTTATCTTGTTGTTGCTGTTTTGTTTTCTTTCTTTCTTTTTTTTAATCAGAAATTGAAGTCAGGACCTTGTGCTTGCAAGGCAGGCACAGCACCACTGAGCTAAATCCCTAGCATATACATACAATTTAATGTTCATTTTATAAAAGCAAGAGATGGATCAGGCTGACAGAAACAAACAGCATGATATGGCTAATGTAACTGCAGAAATGTTACTGGAAATGGGAGAGTTTGCAAACACAGCCCAACAGTTGGAGTACACTAGAGACTTTTGAATATATAGGACATGCAATGAGAAAAGCTTAGCTTATTGTGCCTGAGGATAGGGAGGGCTCCTGTCCAGTCTTGTCTTAGGGCGTTGACCTTCCAGTCCCCCACATACTTTGAAACTCAAAGAGTTAAGATTTTTAAAAGTAGTTTAAAGTAAGTTGGGGAGAAAAGAAAATAGAGGCAAATAGAGAAGAAATTACATTTGGGATATTTTAAGTTACACTTGTATAAAATTCATCAAATTTAAATGAAAGTAGGGTTTATACTATTAGAGTTAATTCATTAAGTCATCATGAAATTAGCTATAGTATGTTCTCTAAGTAGCTTGGATTTTTATGGAATGGCTTATTCAGGTGAGCATATTTTCCTGGGCAACGTGTTTTTATGAAACAGCTCAGTTCCCTGTGACAGCCAATGAGGAATGAATGTGATGGAAATGAACCTTGGCATGTGATCACGTGTACTATATGATACATTTATAACTTTGGGCCTCCCAGTTTGAACTGCTGGATGAGCAGTGAGAGCTAGATCTCTGCCTGCCTGCACTACTAAAGAATGAACAAATAAAAGACTAAATGAATCATCAAGTTCATGGATTGTCTTCTAGATCCAGACCCCGTGGTCAAGACAGGCTGAGTGCCTGACCTCCCAGTGATGAGACAAGGACTCAAAAGGCCTGACTCAGTCTCCCACTCATTCATACAATTGCTGATGGTGAATGTTGTCTAGAAGATTTTAAACAAATTTCTACCATTTCCAAAAACAACAGTCCTGAAATTATGTCTTAACATCGGAGGTTCTATTGTCCTTCTAAGGATTGATTCCTCTTTAGGAAATCCAGGAAACAACACCATAATGATTTGGAATATAACTTCATGTTGTCTGACTTGGTTCAGACAAATGAAATGCAAAGCATCTTGGGGAGAGAGGGGTCTCTCTAGATCAATATGGGCCTCTGTAAATAAATGTTTTCCAAACAAAGTTCTTGGGCTGAGGTGTAGCTTAGTACTGTGACATTTGCCGAGCCTGCATGAGGCCCTGCGTTTAATCTCCAAATCTGAAAAAAATAAAACAAAATTTGAAGGTCTTGACTTATTAATGATTCTTGAAATAACAGCAATGGCTAAGAGTTTTTAAAAATAGAACACAAAAGTATTAAGTTACATTGCCACATGGTAAGGGACTAAGTATCCAGGAAAATTTTTATGCACAATATAAAATATTATTATGTTATTATTTTTACTGTGGATCATGATAAATTTTTTGGAAAAACTGAAGCTGGTGACCAAGTGCTTAGCACAAATAAGAGTACAACTTAATTCATATAGCATTTATTTATATTTACCACATAAGCATCACAGATTTTTTTCTAATGTAAACAAAATGCTATTTGTGACTTAATGAATATGACGTAAGACATGTCTCAAAAATAAACACTTCATTTTCAGGTTTAGTTACTGATGCCTTCTGAAGGATCTCAGATGCTATGTGAAACAGTTGCCCTATTTTAAAACATGTCTATATTAGAAGGGAATTTGTGTTTTTATTTCTCCATTGTACATGTAACAGGATTACAAAAAAGTAGAGACGTGCGTTGTGCCAAGGCAGTGTTCGTCTGTATTTTGATGTACGTGGCCTAAATCAGGGTGAACCAACATTAACTCAAAATTTAAGAGTTTTTAACTAAAGGATAATATTTATAAAATATCTTAAATATTAGATCAGTTGGGGCCAGGGATTTAGCTCAGTGGTTCCGGCGCCTGTCTTGCAAGCACAAGGACCTGGGTTCGATCCCCGGTTAACCACATACCATACTAGGCGTGGAGACTCACACCCAGCAGCAACCAGTACCACATACCACAGTGCCGGGCGTGGTGGCTCATGCCTGTAATCCCAGCACTCGGGAGGCAGAGGCAGGAGGACTGCTGTGATGTGAGTTTGAGGCTGAGCTCAGGGCCAGCCTGAACCACAAAACTAGATCCTGTCTCAAAAAAAAAAATTAGATCAGTTCGTGCTTTTTAATGGGTAGGATTCACTCTTATGTTTTAAATTATGAGTGTGGAAAAATGAAAATATCAGTGCTTCTGTGTGATGTGCATTGTCTTGACTTCTTAGACAGTTGTTTTTGTCTATACATAAAAAGTTTGAATTATTTCAGTAACTGAATTTTTGCTTTTGAGAGGTCTTACAATAGGATTAAGCCCTGCTGTTTTGAGGAATCTCTGCTGTATCATTTATTATATGTTTTTTCCATAATAGAGTTTTGGTTAGATTTGTTCTATTTAAGCTGTGAGTGTTGATGTGTAAACTTGATTCAGTTAAATAATTTTTCTATTAAAAGAAGTAGAACTTAATTGAGTGTAATATATATTGAGGGGGAGTAAGGCTGGGGTAGGGCTGTGATTGCTTCTGACTGAGGGGGAAAGGAGGGAGGAGGCGGAGCTAAATTGGGCCAGCCCTACACAGTCCTCAGAGGAGCCCGGGTCACAGGTGGGAGGCCAAGCTTGAGGCCTGGAGGTCACTACAGCACCGACTGGAGACCCACAGTCCCAGAATCCTCTCACCAGATGGACATGCAGCCTGATCTTGGCCCTGTGAAGGAATTCAGCCGGAGGTGATGTGGACAGGCCTGCAAGGGGGCAAGACAGAGCAAAGATACCTTTAGGTCGACTGAGGTGTGCATTTTAAATTTCAGTGAGCCCCACTGCAGCTGTAGTTGGTTTTATTCAGTGTTAGAATTTGAAGGAGACATTTGAGGGCATGGCGTAGAGCTCGTTGACAGTGGATACAAAAATGCTGGGGAAACTAGACCTGGGAATCTGCTGAGAGGTGGGGGACTCCGTAAGCTGTGGGGTGAGGGCAGCCCAAGATAGTATGATGGGGATCGGTAATCATCTCTGTGACCTGTTTTTCCTCAGACAACTATGCCTGCAAGACAGCCATGGTATATATTTATAGCACTACAATGTTATACTAAAAACCCAAGCAGAATTAGTGTAAAAGTGCTATATTTGCATCCCTTTTCACACTTTTTTTGTGTGCTGAATCTTCCTTCCTTCCTTCCTTTTTCATTATTTTGTAATACTGGGATGTGAACCCAGGGCCTTGACACTGAAGTGCATCCCTAGGCCTTTTTTAATTTTACATTTACCAACCCAAAGGCCCAACAGATACCAAACAGATTCATTTTCAAACCCACGCTAAGCCAAAACATAAAACTCAAAACAGTTATGTTCCCATTTAAAACAGAAATACTTTGTGAGCTGTGGTAAGCTGAGTCCAACAACACCATCTTTTTTGGTACCGGGAATCAAACTCAGAGCCTCGCGCTTACCAGGCAAGCGCCGTGCTGCTGAACTACATCCCAGCCCAACAACACCATTTAATAATATACTCAATGCTCCTTCTATCAGCGAGGCTTAATTAGAATAAGGCAGTAATTATATCATTGACATGTAAACACCAAGATGCTATCTGAATGGAGTAGTGGTGATATTGGGACTTAAGAGTGAGTTGACCAGGGATCCCGTTATTAAGTTTCCTGAAGAGCCATCACTATTGCAGCTGAATGATACTTGGAGACTCCTTATTCTTTTCTTTAGTGTTTTGTGTAGCCTCAAAATTGTCTATTTTTAAAAATGACTAAAAAGCAAATATATACAAGAGTAAAAAAAATTCATATAAAAGGGTGGTGCCTTTTTACATCACTAGAAGAAAAATTACATTAAACAACAAATTACAGAAAAAGTGTATACTTCACCTTATTTTTGGCACAACGTGGCACAACGCACATCTCTGCTTTTTTGTAATCCTGTTACATGTACAATGGAGAAATAAAAAAAGTGTATGTACATTCAGTACAACTAGCTTTAATTACAAACTAAATTCTTATCTTGAAAATTTCTGCAGTATTGTTTGTGCATAAACATGTAGGCTGCAGTGCTAAAGGAACAGATTTCATTTGTGATATGATGTATTTAAGGATTTACCAAGTGGCTTACAGTGGCCATAGCGGAGCTGGTGGCATATGAAGGCTGTGAGCACACTGGAGATCCAGAGGACCCATCAAAAGCCTAAGGCCTGGAGCTCACCGAGGAATCTGTAGCGCGAGGACAAAAGGCCTGCGCTGCTGAGCTGAATGGTGGCCCTGGACGCCAGGAGACAACAGACATCCAAGGTGAAGGTGAAGACTGGGCTCCTCCAAAGAAACAGACACAGCCTTCCTTCTTGTTTCCCTTTTGTATTCCACTCAGTTGCAGACTGGCCTGGTGCCACTCACACCAGGGTCTTCTGCCTTCAGTCGCACCCAGAGCTGTGCTGAGCCCGACAGCTGGGTGCGTCTTCCTTGGACTAATGGGCAGGTAACTATTGCATGGGGAGAGTTTGGCAAAATGTTTGTAGAAAGTATGCATCATAATATCAAGGCAGATGTTCTCGTTTATGCTGAAAATAGCTGGTAGCCAGTGTCTCGCAAGCTGACAGAGACCAGCATGCCTGTGTCATCCCAGCAACAGAGTCCCATAAATGGGCTGTGATTCTAGTTCTGCTCACTAAGGAAACAGGACTCAGTGACTGGTGTAGCATTCATTAAGAGTTAAACACTTTTGGGCTAGCGATGTAACTCAGTGGTTCTGTACTTGCGAGGGAAGCATAAGGTCCTGAGTTCAATCTCTGGTACCAAAAACAGACCAAAAAAAAGTCGAACATCTTGCTGGGACAGTGTGACATAATGGCTATATAACCCTGACTTATACAACCCATTTATTGACTAAGGGATCTTGGGCAAATTAATTAATCCACTAACTAATTAAACTTACAGGCCCAGTTTCATTTGCATCTTCTGTTAATGGAACACTAACAACTAAGTTGGAGGGCTGCTATAAAACAGATGCCACCTGGAACAGCGTGTGGCATGTAGCACATGACAGTGAGTGGGGGTGTGGGTTCTCTCTCCAAGGGAGTAGGATGATACTCAAAAATCACAGGTGCTCATGATGTGTATATTTAATGTACCAATAAAGATAATTTAAAAAAAAAAATCACAGGTGCATTGACAGCATAAATACTTACCTGGAAAGTTTTTAGGCCAATCATTTGAGAAAACATGTGGAATACAGGGACCAACTAATGTAAGACATACCAGAGAGGCCTCTGCCCTTTTGAATTCTATGAAATGTAATCAGAAATAGAGTTTTTTTTAATGTTGCAAATGAACTCCTCTTAATGCCAGACTGGCCAGAACTACAAATTAAATCTAGAAAAAAATTTCATTTCCAGGAAAACAAGAGAATGTGCTAATATCAGATGCAACAAGTAAAATGGGCGAAGGAATAATTTTAAGTTAGAAGCTTTACAAGTCAGGATTCATGGAAGGGTTCCAAACAGATATTGCTATTATAGGTGTTAGAAATTCTCACCAAGCTGGGAAGGAGACAAGACTTTTGTAGACAAAACATTTCGATGTCAGAAAGAACCCATTTTTAAAATTCTATGGCAACAAGCATTTTCTCTTCTGATTGTCCACGTGACTTGACTTGATCTGTGGAATGCCTGGATTTTGCACTTTCCCGTGAGTTTCTCTGCACTGGCAGTGAGAAGCAGACAGTACTTTTTTTAAGGTTCTCGGAATCAACCCCAGGGCCTCACAGATGTCGGGCAAGCATTCCATCAATGGCTGCACCACCTGTCCCACATTAAAATTAAAAGGCTATCTTTTTAAAACTCTCAAAAATGCAATTTAATTCTGTTGATATGCACTTCTCTGACAGATGCAAGAAGTATACAGAACTTACAAGATAACTTCCATTGCACAAGATAAGCAGCCTGAGATGTCTTCCAAAAAATTAAATAGCTGGGTTCAGTAACACACACTAGTCACCCAGATACTTAGGAGGCTGAGGCCAGAGCATCTCAAGCACTCAGGGAAACTGTGAGACTCAGCAAGACCTTGCCTGAAGGTAAAAAATAAAGAGATTTAGCTCAGTAATAGAGGACTCCTTGGGTTCAATTGCCAGTACCACAAAAATTAAAAAGAAATGCATAAACAAGTTAATTATTTTTATATCCTATAAGTAAAAACTAAATTTTATTTTTTTCTTGATCCACTTCTATTTTGATGCCACTTATTTAAAACAACTAAGCAATGAGATTTCTTATTTTAAGAAGTTCCAAGACTTTGACAATGGCACGAGATAACTCCCCAAACTCAAATGCTGTGTCTCCCCAGACTCA
This sequence comes from Petromus typicus, assembly GCA_004026965.1. Lineage (NCBI taxonomy): Eukaryota > Metazoa > Chordata > Mammalia > Rodentia > Petromuridae > Petromus > Petromus typicus. The sequence continues at coordinate 30,125 of PVIR01014583.1, read as the reverse complement.
ATATTCAACGTAAAATCCTCCTTTTGCTACTTAATGTTACTCATCTTTATTGCTCTTTAATGTTAATCCCTCTTTCCTAATTTAGATTTATTTTCCCTGTCTTCTAAGAAACATTACAGTATCAATTGTTCTTTTTTGTTTTTTATATATTCAATCTCTTGCTTCTCTGACTAGTTCTTTTATCAAGCTCTAAATACATTCCATCATTCCCAATTTTTACAAGTCACTCAATTTCACAACCCCTCCATCATCTTGTCTTTCTCATATCCTTTATGGACATATTTTTGGATGTATTATTCATACTTGTCATGTAGCTGCTGTTCTTGTCTTTCCAAGATTCATCTCCATTTCTTTCCAAAAGAAAGCAAATATCTTATTTTTTTAGAGCAGCCACAGGTCTGGCTAAAGACCTGTATTTCCCAGCCTTCCTTGCAACTTAGAGTGGTCATGTGATAGCTCTGCCCAATAATGTGTGAGTTGCGGCTGAAAGTTGGCAGTAAATTTTTGTGGTTTTTGTTTTGTTTTGTTTATTGTAGAAAGTGTTTCTCTGTGATTCCGGCTGACCTCTAACTCACTATGTAGTTGAGGCTGGCCTTAAACTTGCAGGGATTCTTCTGCTTCAGCCTGCAGAGTGCTGGTTTTATAGACATGTACCACCATGCCTGGCGCTGCATTCTTTTTTTTGAGACAGGGTCTCACTTTGTAGTTCAGGCTGGCCCCGAGCTCAGCCTCAAACTCACATCACAGCAATCCTCCTGCCTCTGCCTCCTGAGTGCTGGGATTACAGGCGTGAGCCACCACGCCTGGCACTGTGGTATGTGGCACTGATTGCTGCTGGATGGAGTGTCCACACCCAGCATTGTATGTGGTTACCAGGGATCGAACCAGGCCCTTGCACTTGCAAGACAGGCGCCGGAACCACTGAGCTAAGTCCCTGGTCCTCTGCATTCTTGCTATCGCTATCAGGCCTCTTCCTTTGGTATTTCTTCCTTATTCCTAGCAATAATTTTGCATTCAAAAAGGAAAAAAGGTGGGTGGGGGGCAGAGGTGCCTGAGGATGGCAGAACAGAAAGACAAAAGGATTCAAGGACACAGATGACATCATGGAACCCCTGCACCATCAAGAACTACTATCCATGGGGCAACCCACTTTCTGGTCCCCATTCTGTCTCTCTTAAGCAGAAGCTTTCTTTCTCCCAGTAAATTTTTCCTACTCTTAAAAAAAAGAGCAAGCCAAAGATTTAGCTCAGTGGTTCTGGCACCTGCCTCGCAAGCGCAAAGTCCAGAGTTCAATTCCAGTTAACCACAGTGCTGGGTGTGGTGGCTCACACCTGTAATCCCAGCATTCAGGAGGCAGAGGCAGGAGGATTGCTGTGAGTTCAAGGCTTGCCTGAGCTACATAGTGAGTTCAAGGCCAGCCTGAACTACAAAGTGAGACCCTGTATCGAAAAGAAAAGAAAAGAAAAGCGCTGGGGATTTAGCTCAGTGGCGCCATGCACCCACCTACTTGTTAAGCACAAGATCCTAAATTCAATCCCTGGTACTGCCAAAAGACAAACAAACAAACAAAAAACTGCTACCCTCTGTCATTATTTCTATGGGAAATAAATAGCCTTCTATAGATAAGCTTCTGTCATCAGACTCCATTACTGATTCCCGGGTCAATTTCTAAGCCATGTTCTTATACCCTCCATTTCCTCACCTTCCTCTCATCTCCAACTGTTCCATTCTGGCCCGTGGCCTTCGTTCCACTGTGCTCGCCAGTGACCTACTTGTGAAACTCGGGGAACATTCTTCAGTGCTCACGTTACCTAACCTCTCAGCAGCATTTGACTCAGTTGTCCTCGTCCTTGTTTTTCGAAACACTCCTCCCGAAGCTTCTGGGATCAGTACGCTCTGGATTTGCTCCTTGGCTTCCTGCTGCTCCCTCTCAGTTTCCTGTGTGTTCATCTTCCGCTTCCTGCACACTTGCAGCCTGAGGACTGAACAAGCCTTTGCCGTGTGCCGTTCCCTCTGGGCTGGCACGCTGTCTTCTGTTCCGTCTAATTGCTCGGCCAACTCTTCCACAACTTCAGTTCTCCATCCATCCTCATCCATCCATGCATCCCTTTCCTGAGGGAAGTCTCCTTTGAAAAGCAAGTTTCCCTGCTGTGGCCTCTGTCACAGCTCTGAGCACACCTCTAACTTTGCTTGTGTAGTGGGACTCTGAGGAAGGGGCCTGACTCTTCAAACAGGAAACTCCACAGAGAGGGACAGCATCTCTCTCTGCTTTTCAGCAATAGCAAATCTTACCATATTCCCACCACATAGCAAGAACTGCATAATAGTTACTTCTGAATGTACAAACGGGTGAATGTATAATTGTGTGATTTGTTTGTTTTCCTTTTTGTTGTCTGTTTTCTTCCAGCTCCACAAGAGCAGGACACACACACACATACACACACACACACACACACACGCGCACACACACACATTTTTTGGTTCATTACTGGGTACATAGGTCCTAATGCACAGTGCATTGCCTACAGTAAGAAATATAATAGATTGATTTTTAAAATAGTAAAAGAATACATAAGTAGAGTTTAAAGAATTAGTTCTGGTAGTTTTACCCCTACCATCATCGTGATGGGGATTTATTTTTTACTATTGTGTGTGTGTGTGTGTGTGTGTGTGTGTGTGTGTGTGGTGTGTTGTTCTAGATATCAAATCCAGGGCCTTCCACATGCTAGGCAAACACTCTACCACTGAACTAGATCCCCAGACCCATTTGATTGTATTTTGATATATTTTGTGGCTACAACAGAGTGCTTTATATCTTTGTTGTCTGCAGACATTTTAAAAATGTTACCTACTAGCTCTCTTTATACTATGTAATGTCTAAAATAGGCTGGCTAAGCCACTATGGAAATCAGTATGGAAATTTCTCAAGAACTAAAAATAGAACTACCATATGATTCAGCTATACAGATCCTTGGCATATATCATAGGAATCAAAGCCAGCATACTATAGAGATACCTGCATTCCATATTTATTGCCACACAACTCACAATAGCCAAGTTATGGAATCAGCATAGGTATCTACAAAGAATATGGTAAATAAAATGTGGTGTACATACACAGTAGAGTATTAGCTATGAAGAAGAATGAAATAATGTTATTTCCAAAAAAAAAATGGTAATGAAGATCATTATATTAAGAAAAATAGGCCAGACTCAGTTTTCTCTAATATATGGAATTGGGGGGAGGTAAGAGAGAGACTATTAGAAAAGAGGAAGGGGGCCAGGTGTGGTGACACTCGCCTATAATCTCAGAATTTGGGAGGCTGAGTCAGGAGAATCTCCTGTAGTTCAAGGCCAGCTTGGGCTACATAGTGAGCCCAAGGCCTGTTTTTGAAAGCCTGTTTCAAAAACAAACAAAAGAACAGAAAATATAAAAGAGGAAGGGAACAGAGGGGAGGGGAAGAGCAGTTAATAGGAGGCATAATATGATCAAAGCAAATTATATGTGTGTAAGAAAAGGGCTCAGTAAAACCTAATAAAAGGAAAAATTAAATAAGCTGCTTGTGAAGATCTTGAATCTGTAGCCTTCTCTTCATTGCTACTCCTCTGGTAGAAACCATGATCATATTTCCCTTAGACTAAACTGGACCACAACTTCCCTTAAGTATGACTTGTTAACCTATATATAAACTTGGATTGTGCAGTTTTGAGTCGTAAGGCCAAAGATCACATCTGTTTGTGTCATTCCCGAAGAAAGCTAGGCATATATAGAGACCTAAGTAGCTTTTTATTTCACTGTGACTCTGATCTGCCTTTGACGAAGTACTTAGCTTAGTTAAGGAAAAAAAATAGTTTTAAACTACCACAAATCTTTATGTTTCCAATGACCAAACTTAAAATATTTTGTTAAAAAATATCAAGCAATGATTCCTAAATCCTCACCACCACTCCCTAAGTCAGGAAGGTACCTGAGATATTCAACCACACTGATGAAAAAAGTCAGTTACGCACTGTGACAGCCTGAGAATACTCTCTTCTTTAAGGTCAGTTCACGTGCGTCTTGTCCTCCTCGAAAGCCAAGCTCTTGTCTTTTCTCTATGAAAATCTTCCCGGACTCCTTGATTCCTCATGGACCTGCCACGCTGTGGGGACCACCCCACCTATTATGCCCCAAGCTGGCGGGAAGCAGTGCAGACTGTGCCCTAATTCCATTCCCAAAGGGAAAATGTTCTTTATTAGCAAGACAAGGTTAATTATTAACTACAGCTTATATCTTGTCTGTTCTCTCCCTAATTCAGGAATGCTCTGTCCTTCCCTGCATCAGTAACGTGTCCATAGCAACTGCACATCTTCCCACCTGTCCCTTTACCGCACTCTATGACGTCATCAATAAATAGCAACAGCTTTGGGTACACGGGGCCTTTGCTTGTTCAGCCTTGCCTACCTGAGCACTGGGGATCCTGGCTCCCCAAATCTCTTTCTCTTTAACTCTGTCTCCAAGTCTTTCTTCTTGTCATGCATCATAACATTGAGTAGATTAGAACCCCCTTTGGGGGATTGTGATACCACCCAGACTTGTCACGCACGTCTGCCCAGGCGTGTGGGCTTGGAGTCCACCTTAGCAATCCTGCCCTTCCTCAACATTTATTACAAGGTACCAAACTCCAACCAAACTGCTTTTATTCCCAAATAGCTTTGAAGCCACTGAGTGATCAGCTCCATTCACAGCCAGTCAGGAGCATTTCAAGTGAAATTGTAAGTCTGAAAAGAATTAAGAAAGGAATCATTTTGGAAATAGTAGGAAAGGGTGATGTGCAGAGACCTCCTTTGACAGTGGAAGGTACAGTTAAACACACGGCTCAGGGCTGTAAAATAACACTATGCTAAGATTGCAGAAATAATAAAATCAAATTGACTTATGTATTTTTTAAAGAACTGTAAATGACTCTCCCTTCTCTGGGGAAACTTTCCCTAAAGCCCTAAGCTTGGTGGCTGGCATGAATAAAAGTTGGCAACCTTTCTTTTCAGCTCACCCTTCTCTGTCCCAGAGGGCCAAGAGGAAACTGTCCCATCAGAAGATTTAAGTTTCATTTGCTAAGTTTCTAGTGGGTTAAACTGAAATCTGGAGGGATGGAAGTGGCCCTGGGTTCAATTCCCAGCACCAGAAAAGAAAAGAAGAAAGCCTATTTGATGCTGGTGTGATAGTAGAAAGTATTTGGCCATATTCAACTTTAATAATGGGAGATTATTAAATGTTTGGTCTCTTCATGTAACTAATACAATTGATTAATACCTTCTTGTCAAGAAAATAAAATGCCTTACAAATTCCTGACCTCTGATATTTGAACCAGCTTACCCTTTTGTATTTTGCGCAAAAGGTGCTATATTATGGACCACTGGGATTTCTTGAAAGTCTGAGAAGTGAACGGTTGGGGGAAAGTTAGGGATGAGAATAGTCAGAGACATATTTTAACCTGCAGCAAAATGGAGTTTCTTCAAATTAGACATCAGGAGAAGCAACCAAGAGGGAGTACCCAGCCCCTGGAGGGACCTTTGGATTCCGCGGGCTATGAACATGCTGGCGGAGACTAACCGACTAAATTTACTTGCGAGTTCTCCGAAGGGAGTGATCCTATTGCACCACTAGGTCATTTTTCATAACACACTACTTTGCAAACAAGTTCCTAGGACCTCATAAGATGTTGAATTTTGAGCCATAAAATAAGTATGAAAATGCCAGCAAGTTCATGACATGTCCCGACCACAAAATCTGTGAATGTATTCACTAAAAATGGAAACTCCTATTGAGTTTATTAAAGCGTGCGGTCTTCATTTTGGGAGACTTAAAGTCTTGAGGTATCTACCGAAATCGGCATCCAGTAACCGCACCTTGGGAAATCCCTGTTTTGGCAGCATCTGGAGCCAGATCTGGTTACAGTTCATAAATCTAACGCTAGAACCGCTGACCTCAGGAAGACAGGTGTCCCGTCCAAGAGCAGGTCTGCATTCTGGGCAAAGAGAAATGTGCTTAATTAAATCGCCTCAAAGCCTGGTCTGTCTGCATGGGTATCTGGCCAGCACAGTGGCCTTTTCACAGAGAATGGAGTTTTCATCTTTTCTCAAAATAAACTGAGTTGTAATAAATTGAGCATTATATTTTTTTAAAAAAAATTTGCTTGGCTGAAAACAATACAATATCATTAGAAGACTTCTGACTAAATACTTGCTTATTGAACAACTACTATGTGCCAAGTATTTTACAGTCATAGAGAAATAAATATTAATGGCAAAAAAACCACACACACAACTCATTGGTAAGCTCAAAACAGTTACCCAGAAATTCCTTGAAGAAACTGGAAGAGATCCTCTATCTGTATTTTATTTATCTAACTTAATCCCAAAAGCTCACTTCAGTTTTTAATCTCTTCATTCATTAAAAAAAGCTTTATTGGTTTCCCAAACCATGCTAGGCACTAGAACTCCAAAGATGGGGAGTGCAGTCCTCGTCACGAGAAGCCTCTCATGCTGTATGGAGCAGATGGGGGAATAGCCAGGACCAGAGCGTGGAAGACGTCAGCCGGGCTCACCAAGGACTACGGACTTCACCCTACAGCAGACAGGCGCTGTAGACACTCTGAGGAGAAGAAGAATTCCATTTCCCTTTTGGAAAAGTTACTTTGACAATAAGAAGATAGATGCATGGTAAGGAAATGCAGGAGGAGGGAAAGATGGCAAAGGGAAAGAAAAATCAAATTCCAAAGCTGTTGAAGAAATAACAAAATTTACTAACAAATGAAAGTAAAGATTGAGCGGGCCGGGGAGTTAGCTCAGTGGTTCCGGCGCCTGTCTTGGAAGCACAAGGGCCGGGTTTCGATCCCCGGTAACCACATGCAATACTGGGTGTGGAGACTCACACCAGCTGCAATCAGTACCACATACCACAGTGCCGGGCGTGGTGATTCACGCCTGTAATCCCAGCACTCAGGAGGCAGAGGCAGGAGGATTGCTGTGATGTGAGTTTGAGGCTGAGCTCAGGGCCAGCCTGAACCACAAAGCGAGACCCTGTCTCAAAAATAAATAAATAAATAAATAAATAAATAAAATAAAAGGTCTGGAGATGTAGTTCAGTGCAGAGACCCTGGGTTATATCTCTAGTGTTGTGAATAATTAACAACTAATTCATTAAAATCAAATTTTGCAATTAGAGGATGAGGGTAAACTCAGAGGCAGAGCCTTTGTTTAACTCTTGTGAGTCAAAAATTTCAGAGTGGGTGACATTAGCAAGAAGACAGCTGGGCCTGTGGTGTTCACCTGTGATCCCAGCTATTCAGCAGGCTGAGGTCAAAGGATCACAGGTTTTAGACCAATCTGAGCAACTTGGACCCTGTCTCAAAAGAATAAGGTTGACAGTGTAGCTCAGGGGTAGAGTACTTGCCAACACAGGTGAGAGTCTAGGATCAATCCCCTGTACATAGAGAGAGAGAGAGGGAGGGACGGAGGGAGAGGCAGACACATAGAGAGACAGTCTAAATAATGTTCCAGATTACAAAGACTCTTGGTGATGAATAAGATTCTACATGAGTAAGTTTTGAATCCTTACTCTAAAAGATCTCATACATAATGTGGCTCTTCACTATAAAATAATTCTGTGTGTTGAAGTCCTATGTCTCTAAGAAAAGGATAAAATTCCTTTTACTTTGAAAGGGAGAGAACTTTTTAAAAGTTCTCATAAAGACCTGGAAAGAAATTGTGTTCTTTATAGATATCTAGTGTGAATCTTGGGTGACAGATTGGTTACTTATTTAAAAATATAGACCAATTTAATTTTAATTAGGTATGGGGGGAAAGTTTTGACTAAAAAACATTGAATTTTCTTTGATAAAGATTTAGATGTGGGGGCCGGGGAGTTAGCTCAGCGGTTCCGGCGCCTGTCTTGCAAGCGCAAGGGCCCGGGTTCGATTCCCCGGTAACCACATAACAATACTGGGTGTGGAGACTCACCCCAGCAGCAACCAGTACCACATACCACAGTGCCGGGCGTGGTGGCTCACGCCTGTAATCCCAGCACTCGGGAGGCAGAGGCAGGAGGATTGCTGTGATGTGAGTTTGAGGCTGAGTTCAGGGCCAGCCTGAACCACAAAGTGAGACCCTGTCTCAAAAAAAACCTAAAAAAAAAAAAGATTTAGATGTGGCCTGAGGGTACACTTCTGTGTTCCCAGCACTCTGGGAGCCCAAGGCAGGAGACTTGTAAAGTCGAGCCCATCCTGGTCAGCTTAACACTTTATGGAGCCCTTATCTCAAATTAAAAAATACAAAAGGGCTGAAGATGTAGCTTTGTGCAAATGGCCTGGGTTCAATCGCTCTCACCATAAAAACACACAAATTAATAAATACTAGAAAGAACATTAAGAAGATGAAGAAAATAATAATCATTTCAACACAGTCTATGCAACCCAGGTGAGCCTGGAACTCACAGCAGTCCTCCTGCCTCAGCCTCCCGAGTGCTGGGATTACAGGTGTGAGTCACCACTCCCATAACTGTGGTGTGTGATACTGATTGCTGATGGGCGTGACTTACCAGTCCGGCATTGTATCTGGTTACCAGGGATCGAACCTGGGACCTTGCGTTTGTGAGGCAGGCACTGGAACTACTGAGCTAAATTCCTGGCCCACATATGATATTTTTTAAAAACTGAAATGTAGCAATAAATACATACAAATAAAAATCAAAAGATCACGATTTAAAATTTTTTATAAAGTGAACACACACAAGAAAAGACTCAGAAACGTCATTATCAAGCCCCGTGAGCCCCTTTTCAGCCACTTCACCCCAACTAGGAGCCCCTGCCAGTGACTGGCACTGCCTAGAAAGTGGGACCTGGAGGTCTCTGCCCAACATAGGCACCTCTATGAGCTGCCAAGTTTTTCTCAGAGCTCCACATCCCCTGGCCTGAGACTCTTGGTACTGAACCTCCTTCCTATTTCCTCTCTTTTTGCAGACCTGCTTCATGGCCTGCACACTTTCCCTGATCACTCCTGCTCTGCTTCCCCTGCGCCCTTTAACAGGCATTACCCACATTCGATCTCTTGGCCGACATCTCTTTCCCAAAAGGTAGACCCGCACTGACGCCGGCACAGCTCTCATCCTCTTACTCCCTGTCCAATCTCTACAGTCTGGCTTTTGAGGTCTTTCGCAGTGAGGCCCCATCCCCACATGGGTCAGCGGGAGGGTCCATAGAGAAAGAGCGGTCTGGAAGTGAGGAGCAAACTCCGTGCGTTCCCCAGGTGCAAGTGTGGACCCGAGGGCCACGTGCGCAGGAAGAGCACCAGGCCCTTCCGAAGGTGGGGGGGCCGTTAGCCTCCCTGTGTGTATCTGCTGCAGAAGCAAGTATCTATAGCGCAGGCCGTGGTTCAGAAAGTCTCTGGAGGGCCGGGGAGTTAGCTCAGTGGTTCCGGCGCCTGTCTTGCAAGCACATGGGCCCGGGTTCGATCCCCGGTCACCACATACAATACTGGGCGTGGAGACTCACGCCCAGAAGCAACCAGTACCACATACCTCAGTGCCGGGCGTAGTGGCTCAGACCTGTAATCCCAGCACTCGGGAGGCAGAGGCAGGAGGATTGCTGTGAAGTGAGTTTGAGGTTGAGCTCAGGGCCAGTCTGAACCACAAAGCGAGACCCTGTCTCAAAAAAACTTCAAAAAAAAAGAAAGTCTCTGGAAAGTCACAGAAGAAATACAAACAGCCAATAAGCACGTTTAAAAGTTCAACCTCACTGGTTCAGGAAGGCAGCCACAGGAAAAGGTGTGCACCATTGTGAGAAGGGCTCCTGTGTACCCGCAATTAAATGAAACTAGTAGCTGGACAGTTCAGCTCGCAGCTGCCTCCCCACCCGCACTAATCCGAGTCATTTGGAGAACTGGATCTGCCCGGCTCAGCGCAGTGACTGGAGAGCATGTGAGGTATGTACCTCTGTCCCAGAAGCTCTGACATACAGCGAGATTATTTTTAGGGGTGACCTTCTAGGTTTCACGGAAAAGTAAACAGACAGATGCACATAATTTCCTCCAAGAGATTCATGGCAAACAAATGAGCACACATGCAGTGGCTGTTACCCTCCATCAGTCGTCTAGGTGAAAAGCTTTATTGAAAACTCAGATCTAAACAACAAAACGGGATGGGGGTGGGGTGGGGGCATGACTGAGTGAGCGTTCTGTAGAGAAGGTAGAGCAATTGATCACTGTGACTTCTTGGACAACATATTGCTTTCAATAGAACTTCAATACTTCTCCAGAAAAAAAATCACAAGAACTTATCACTTAGCCTCTTGACTTTTATTTTTATATTCATTTTACATTTCTTGTTTTTCACTTATAATGTGCTTCCTTTTTTCTTTCTTTTTTTTCCGAGGATGGAACTTGGGACCTTGAGCTTGTGAGGCAGGTGCCTGAACCACCGAGCTAATTCCAGACCTGTAATGTGTTTCTTTTTAAGTGAACATGTAAAAAAGAAGGGAAAAATAAAACTATAACCTTGACCTTTATTAAGAATTTGTTGCCAGGCATTGTGATACACAACTGTAATCCTAGCAATCAGTACCACCTACCACAGTGCTGAGTATGGTGACTCATACCTGTAATCCCAGCACTCAGGAGGCAGAGGCAGGAGGATTTCTGGGAGTTCAAGGCTGGCCTGGGCTACATAATGAGTTCAAGGCCAGTCTAAACTACAAAACAAGACCCTGTCTCAAAAACAAAACAAAATGTTTAAGTGGAACGATAGCACCAAGAACACATTTCTCGAGGCTGATTTGGTATGTAGCTCTAATAAAGTCTTGTTTTAAAAAAAAAAAAGAATTTGTTGCCAGGTGTGGTTGTGCACACCTGTAATCCCAACACTTAGGAAGCTGAGGCAGGAGCAGCAACATGAGTTTGTGGCCAGCCTGGGGTAAAAAGTGGGTTCAAGGCCAGCCTGAACTACAGGGAGAGACCCTGTTCCCCCCCCCCCCCGCAAAAAAAAGAATCTGTGGTACACACCATCAGATATCCTGCGCATATACTTAAATGTTAACAAAAGAAAAAATCTTGCCATAACTTTCTTTTGTCATCCAACACTATATCTTGACCATCTTTCCATGTTGGTGTATGTAAGTCTTTGTTCTTCCTGAAAGACATTCAAGTCAGTTCTAGTTTTTTACTATTACAAACAATGCAAGCGTCTCTGAAGGTACACTTGGGCACATGCATGAAAGTTTCTGTTTGAGAGCTTCTGGAAAGACTTTCTCAGGCAGGGCCGGGGGTTTAGCTCAGTGGTTCTGGCGCCTGTCTTGCAAGCGTAAGGACCCGGGTTCGATCCTCGGTAACCACATACCATACTAGGTGTGGAGACTCACACCCAGCAGCAACCAGTACCACATACCACAGTGCCGGGCTGTTGCATCCTAGTCCCAAGGGCTACTCATCTGGCAGTGAACCACAGGAGAGACTCATCATGAGGAGACGAAATGGTGGAGAAGCCTTTATTGCCAGCACTCTCAGCACTTATATACAGCCCCACTTCCTTGTTCTCAACTGCCCCAAACCAGTCTTATAGGGGGCAGTCCCTGTCTCTCTATTTTCCCTTAGTCACTGTGGCCCGGAGGGGCCCGCTGTGTGCGTGCTGCCTTGCACTTCCTTTATGGAGTCAGCGTTGTTTAGCCCCAGGGGACCCTACAACGGGCGTGGTGGCTCACTCCTGTCATCCCAGCACTCAGGAGGCAGAGGCAAGAGGATTGCTGTGATGTGAGTTGGAGGCTGAGCTCAGGGTCAGCCTGAACTACAAAGTGAGACCCTGTCTCAAAAACCTAAAAAAAAACCAAAAACAAACAAACAAACAAAAGACAATGAGGGCTAGAGATATATATCCGTTGAACTGTTGCATTAGAAAAACTAACAAGAAATATAGAATAGACCAAAATACTCAGCACTTCTGATTGTACAAAACAGGGGAATAGCACTCAGCTATTCCTAACTAAGCACCTAGCATCCTCATGACCCTGGTTTCAGTCACCGGCATCACAATAAATACACACACACACACACACACACACACACATATGTACATACATACATATGAAATAAGAAACCATTATGTTCCTTTGCTGATACAGAATACCGGCTTTGGTTTCATTACCAAATGTGAAAATTTTCAAGAATACTATCTGAGACAGATAGAATAAGGCTACCAAGAGATGTCCATGTCCTCATTTCTGAAATGTATGAAGAGGTTACCTATGTAGCAACAGGAATTTTGCAAGCATGGTTAAACTGAGGTTTTGAGCCAGCAATAGCAGTTTGACCCACCCAGGCGCACCTTGTGTAATCAGAAGGGTTCTGACGACAAAAGGGGGCAGTATGACAACAAGAAGAGGGATCAGAATGACAATGGTTGCCAGAGCAAGAGACCATGAGCCCAGGAATGCAGGGCAGCCTCTGGGGGGCGGGGGGGAGAGAAGGAAGGAAGAAAGAAGCACGAAATGATTTCACTCCTGAAGCCTCCGGGAGGGGTTGCCAGTGTCTCAATCTAGACCCAGGAGAATGTTTCGAATTTCTGACCGTCAGACTTAGAAGACAGTAAATTTATGTTGTGGGGTTTTTTTTGTTTTTTGGCTCTTCAGATTGTAATTGTATTGAAAGAAGTAAGACACCAAAGGCTGAATACTGCATGCTTTCTATATGAGAAACTAAAAATATTAAGTAAAGAGCAAAATAAAAAGAGGTGTAGAGAAACAGGGAGGTAGACTATGCAGAGACAGGAAGGAGATCTGGGAAAGAAGGGAGAGAGGGCAATAAAAATGATCAAGAGATGATATATACGTGCATCAGTGTCCCAAGGTCAATGTGATCACTGTTCTCACAAAGATATACTAATAAAAAGTGAAAAGTAGTGGAATGTATCACTTACATGTTAAAAGGCTTCAAATGGCCTCAGATCCCAATTAGAATAAATTCTTTCTAAAAAATATTTTAATTGGGCCAGGGATATAGCTCAGTGGTTCGGGCGCCTGTCTTGCAAGTGCAAGGTCCCAGGTTCAATCTCGGTAACCATATACCACAGTGCCATGTATGGTGGCTCACACCTGTCATCCCAGCAGAGGCAGGCAGAGGGAGGAGGATTGACAGGAGGATTGCTGAGTTCAAGGCTCACCTGGGCCTCATAATGAGTTCATGGCCAGCCAGTCTGAGCTATAAAGTGAGACCATGTCTCCAAAAAAAAAAAAAAAATGCACAGTAACATTCTAAAAAAACAACATAAAAAGATAATGCACAAAACAAAGTGGACAGATGTCTGCTACAAATTTTTCAAAAGGGCAATATCCACAATGTATACATAGTCAACACAAACCATAAGACAAATGCTAACATACAATTATACAGTTTTATTTATATATTTTGGTTTGAGGGGACAAATTTTGTTACATAGTCCCTGTTGGCCTTGGACTCACTATGTATTCCAGGCTGGCCTTAATTTTGTTGTGATCTTCCTGCCTCAGCCTCCTGAATGCTAGCATTATAAGGATATGCCACCACACCCAGCTAATTATACAATTTAAAAATTGAGGGCCGGGATTTAGCTCAGTAGTTTCGGTGCCTGTCTTGCAAGCGCAAAGGCCCAAGTTCGAACCCTGATAACCACATACAGTACTGGGCGTGGAAATTCACACCCAGAGCAATCAGTACCACATATCACAGTGCCGGACGTGATGGCTCACACCTGTAATCCTAGCACTCAGGAGGCAGAGGCAGGAGGATTGCTGTGAGGTGAGTTTGAGGCTGAGCTTAGGGCCAGCCTGAACCACAAAGCGAGACTGTGTCAAAAAAAAAAAAAAAACACTGAGCTAAGAATATACATGGTTGTCTGTCCAGCACTCAAGAGGCTGAGGCAAGGGAATCACCACAAGCTCAAGACCAACCTAAGCTACATAGTGAGTTCAAGGCCAGCCTGAACTATATAGTGAGAACCTGTCTCAAACACACACACAAACACACACACACACACACACACAGAGAATATAAATGGTTAATTAAGAAAGAAAGAAAAACTGGGCAATCAAGTCGGGAAAGGAAGAGTAAAAAAAAAATGAGATACCAGTAGTTCTAATTATATTGGAACAGAAATGTATTCAAGATGTATTATTAATTGAAGAAAGCAAGTTGCAGAGTCTTATAACTATAGGAAAAAGCTGTCACACAATATGTCCTGATGTTTCAAATAAATACTCTAGGGCTAGGGGTTTAACTCAACAGGTACCGCACCTACCTGAGAATACTCTTCTGCTGTCTGAATAATGAAATGTATGGGAACATTCACTTTCTATATTACACGTTTCTTAAGACATAAATGTTTACAATTCATATGTTATCTTCATAATCAGAAAAAATAAATATAGTATTTAAAAATAGGGCTGGAAGCTAGCATGATGACGGACACCAATAATTCCAGCATATGGGAAGCTGAGGCAGGAGGATCATCAGTTTGAGGTCAGCCTGGGCTGCACAGAGAGTTCAAGTGCGTTCAGTGTCAGCCTCAACTACACAGTAAGACCCTATCAAAAAACTTTTCTAAAAGGGGAGCCGGGCTGGGGCTTAGCTCAGCAGCACAGCACCTTTCTGGCAAGTGAGAGGTCCTGAGTTTGATCCCCAGTACAAAAAAAAAAAAAAATTTTTTTTTAAAAGGAGCTGGAGATGTAGCTTAGCAACAGAACACTTATCTACTAAGCACAAGGCCCTGAGTTCCCTATACAGCATCACAAAGGTCAATTAATTAATTAAAGATAAAAAGAGAAAATGAATGAGAATCAAGTCATGTCATCTTCTGGTACAAACTCTTTTTTTTTTTTTTTTTTAGGTTTTTGGAGACAGGGTCTCGCTTTGTGGTTCAGGCTGGCCCTGAGCTCAGCCTCCAACTCACATCACAATCCTCCTGCCTCTGCCTCCCGAGTGCTGGGATTACAGGCGTGAGCCACCACGCCCGGTACTGTGGTATGTGGTACTGGTTGCTGCTGGGTGTGGGTACACCCAGTATTGTTATGTGGTTACCGGGGAATCGAACCCGGGTCCTTGCGCTTGCGAGACAGGCGCCGGAACCACTGAGCTAACTCCCCGGCCCCCTGGTACAAACTCTTAATGATGAATGTGATTATCATGTGTATTCATAATATACCAATAAAAAAAAAGAGAGAGAAAAAGAACCACCAAAAATTTTAAACTCTGTACCAGGAGGTTAGATCTAAAAGTAAGCACATGTCGGGCATGGTGGCACATGCCTATGATCCCAGCACTCGAGGGCGAGGCAAGAGGATCACGAGTTGAGGCCAGCTTGACCTACATAGTGAGTCAAGGTCATCCTGAACTACATAGTAAGACCCTGTTTAAGCAAAAAAAGTAATAGCCCCTTATCTTTTCTCATGCTCAGTTACTGGCAAATAGCAATTGGTGGAAGATTCATGGAAGACAACCTGAAATACAAACCAGCTTTAAAAACATGAGTGTAGGCTGAATCAGTAGTTCAATAGTTCCACTTCTGGGGATTTACCCTAGGAAAATGATTAAAAGTACAGGCAAAGATCTAGCTAGAAGGATATTTCTTTGTGATGTTGTTTTTGTCAAACAACCTAACTATTGAATGATTGGGACAACTCACGTGAATTAGCATAGTTCCATATATTATCACCATTAATTAGAAGTCTACAGATGTAAAAACAGGTTTACAACTTGTTTGAAAATGTGGTCCTTGCTTTTATAATCTAAAGCTACAGAGTCTAACTCCCCTAAGTCCCTGACCCACTTTTAGTTCAAGCAGGTCCCTGATTTAAGGAGGGTAATAGTGCTAGACACAACCTATGACCCCTGAAGCAGTTGAATGCCTGGGTAATGTGACTCCAGCTGCCTGGAATGACCCTCTCCGTTGTGTGAGGAATTCTATTCACGTTCCTCATCACTTTTCTATCACACTGTTGATGGTTTTATAAATGGGCAAGTTAGAGGGTCCTTTGGCAATATTTATCACTTTTTAAATACGTGTGTGATTCATGACATTTCATTGAAGGTCTATCACAATCCTGTGTTACTAATCTCTTTATGACACAAGAAAATAAAATATAAAGGAGGTACAGAATTTAATCGATTTCAAATGAGCAAATAGATTAGCCAACCTCTGCAGCGGAAGGTGCAGCATTCTATCCTCTTAAAACAGAGAAAAACTGAAAGCAGTTACCATAAAAATGAGGTGATGGTAAAAGCTATAGGATTCCTCTCTCTAGGCTGGCAATGCCCTAAGTTATGAAAATAAATCCCAGCTGAATCGTGTCGTTTGAGCTTCCACTAAATGGAAGGCAGACCCCAGCTGTTACAAGGGTGCGGCTTGGGAACCAGCAGCACAGGTGGAATTCCCAGGGAGCATGTCTGCTCTTCCCCTTCTTCCCACACTAGGAGTCTTTGACCAGTGGCCTTAAGTCTCAAATCCTTAACTGACAACCCTATCATCTAACATCAGATTAATAGTCCCAAAATAAATTGTCGCGTCCATCTCGACCAGCAAGAAAGACGCGACCCGGAACTCTTCTTGAAGCGGTTTATTCAGGAACCCTTTACAGCATAATGGAGTCTCTTCTTCCCCAGCTCGCGCAGCGCCTTATGAGCATCTCTTCCGCCAATCAGGAGATCAGGTGTAGTGGCCTACCATTGGTCCGCGCAGCAACCAAACTATGCTTGAGTCAGCCTAGTACCCCGCAAGGAGTCATGTGGCAGAGGGAGCGCACGCCAGCAGGAGGAAAGAGAAAGGAAGCCGGCGCCATCTTTTAGGTGTGGCACCAGCGCGACTCTCCACAATAAATGTCTTCCTCTCCATTGGAAAATGAATACAACCCTAAGTGACCATGATGAAGAAAAACTAATATAATTTTAATGATATTTTGTATTAGTTAGGTTTACCAAAACATAATAATAAATTTTTATCTCACTGGGCTGCCTGTGTATGCATTCTCTATATTTAAAATGTGAGATGTTTTGAGGACCCACAGGTTAAGAAAATACGACACTTTAGACTGATTTGTAACTGAAATCCATAGGATCCAAACAAAAGGAGCAGCCCTGCTAGAGTCCTCCTGAGCGCCAGAGGAGGGTCAGTTAGGAGCCCGGAATCCCAAACTCAAAAGTGCCTGCCAGGTACAAAGTCAGGGAAGAAAGAAACTTTGTGATACTGTTGCTTCCACTGTTTGCAGAGATTGAAACCAAGGCACAGAGTCACATGACCTGCCTGGGTCACATAATTAATGTGACAATTAGTGGCATAGCCAGAATTTAAAGCTCAGCAATCTAAGTGGTTATCCCTACATGAATTTAGGAAGGTCTTCTAAAGGTATTTGTGTTAGTGCTTGCTTCGGCAGCACATATACTAAAAGAAGATACACATGTTAAAGTCTTGGTCCTCGGCTCCTGCTGTTGAGAGGTGGTGGAGGTCTCCTGACAGGAAGTAAGGTCACTGAGTATGAGCCCTACAAGAAGGTATAAAGACTCTGGCTCCTCCTTTTCTCTTTCATTCCTGGACCTTCCCAGCTGCTATGAGGTGACAGACCTAGTCCCCCACATGCTCCTCCAAGAGGTTTAGTGCCACAAGAGGCCCAAACCAACAGTCAAGAAACTATGGACTGCTAGATGTAGTGATACATGCCTGTAATCCCAGCACCTAGCAGGCTGACACAAGAGACTGTCATGAGTTTGAGGCCAGCCTGGACTACATAGTGACACCCTGTCACAAATATACAAAAAGGACTGGGGATTTAGCTCAGCTGTTCCGGTGCCTGTTTGCAAGCACAAGATCACGAGTTCAATGTGTGTGTGTGTGTGTGTGTGTGTGTGTACGTGTATGAGAAAGAGGAGAGGAGAAGAAAAAACTGCAAACTGAAACCTCTGAAACTGTGAGCCAAAATAAAGCTTTTCATCTGTTGATTATTTTGTCACAATGATGGAAAGCTAACGCATCCATATGCCAGACAAAAGCTGTTTCACTTCCTTTGAAGACCCCTACAAGAACAGGCTAAGTGATCAGCACTAGGCTGAGAATGGGCCAAGATGGTTTATAGAATATAATCTGCCTTGTTAGGGCTATGAAATACCTCCGACAGAACAGTCATGTATAAATCTCAAGAAAGTTTAATAAACGAAACTTACAAATGATGTTAACTATGAAGGGAATTTAGTTTGTTTGATCCCTTGCTTCCGTGCCTTTAATATGCAATGCTTAAGAGAATTCTATAACATTTATAGTGTTTAAATGTGAAGTTGAATATCCCAATAAGCTCAAAGTTAATCAAAAAACAAGGGAAAGATGGACTGGGGAGTTAGTTCAGTGGTTCTGGTGCCTGTCTTGCAAGTGCAAAGGCCCGGGTTCGATCTCCGGAAACCACATACCATACTGGGCGTGGAGACTCACGCCCAGCAGCAATCAGTATCACATACCACAGTGCCGGGCGAGGTGGGTCACACCTGTAATCCTAGCACTCGGTAGGCAGAGGCAGGAGGATCGCTGTGATGTGAGTTTGAGGCTGAGCTCAGGGCCAGCCTGAATTACAAAGCGAGACCCTGTCTCCAAAAAAAAAAAAAAAGGCACAAGGGAAAGTTTTTAATTTAACATAACTTTGATAGATTTATAAATATATTTGAGAAATGTGGGTAAATATTTAATAATATTAGGCTTAATAATTACAGCCATAAATTAAAACACAATGTAATGAATTCTTTCCTATGCACAGAAAGTTCTCTCACACTTAAAGTATCAATTGACATTGGGTTCCGATATAGCCTTATTTTACAGAGGGAGAAGCTGGAGTAACACAAACAAACAAAAGCTTCCGGAAGTGTTAGAACTAAGAAGGGGTGGACCTTACATTGCAGCCCAGGTAACACCAGATAACCAAAGCCTGCACAGTCAGCACTTTCTGTGCTTAGGCAAGAGAGTCCACTGCTCTGGAAAACAACGGAGAACACACTTACCATGTTCAAGGTTCTGCATCCCCAGAGGGAAGAGTCAAATACATAGCCTGGAGGAATACATGCCATACAACAACAGTCTTGGGGCCAGGGAGGTAGCTCAAGTACCACCGTGCCTACTTTGGAAGCACAAGGACCTGAGTTTGATTCCCAGTACCGTAAAAAGAAAAATAAAAACAACAAAATGGTCTTTCCTGAAGTAAGAATTACGGAGGGTCATTATTTTTATTTGTATAGTGAGTATGATTTGAGTAAAAGGAATTTTCCTTTTCATCGTATCTTTCAATTCTGGACAATTTGAAATTCTGCACCTCTTTACATTTCACACTTTATTTTTTGTCATTAGCAAAATTCACCCTATTTATTTCATGAGCTTTCTTTTCTATACTTTTATTTATATTTAAATTTTCCTCGCAGATGAGCATTATGCCTGGATGAAATCTTTTAAGACTCCCTGTTTCCTGGCACTACCAGTTAAGCAGAACTTCTGCAGAGCTGCTGATGCACAACGCCTGAGTTTCCTTATCACCAATTCACAGGATGTTACCAGGCATCTTGTTAAATTTTGTATTACGTAATATTTCAAATGAGATTGGTAAACAAACACTAGGATAGGAATCAGGAAGAACTGCAAGGCCCGTCCCAGGAAATGCCCCAGGCCACCTCTTTTGTTTTTACCCCTATGTATTGCTACTTTGTATTGGCTCCATAATAAAAGACCTGTTGGAAGACAGCTCGGTGGTTCTGTCCTCTGAGGCTGTTCTCCCGGAAGGAACTTATCCCTGAGTGCGGGGTTTCCTTCTACGACCCCAGACATACACTAGACTTACACGACAACTCCAATTTCCCATATCCTGCAGAATTAGTCACTCCTTCACCAGGGCTACCTTTGGGTCTAGTACAGGGTTTTACTGTTAAGTTTACCACACTGAATCATAGATGCTTTCCGTCATCGTCCCCATTACAGAGCCTGTGTCACATTAGTCTTTATTTCTCCAAAGACTACCATTTAAGTTAGTTGACTAAACCAGACATATGTGGCAATTACTTTGCATAGGCAATTATACAGCTTTTGTTCTTATTGTCTTCTCTCGAAAGGATTACTTTTATGGTTCTATTTTTGTCTTTTCTTTTTTGAAAAGGTGCTGGAGATCCAGGGGCGTGCCATAGTAGGCAAGCGCTTTACCTCTTAGTTCTGATTGAGGTCCAGCGCTGGAATAGATGATACAGCGAGGACAAGTTGAACTAAAAGTGGAGGAACTCAGTTAAGACGATGCCATAAGACTTTTAAAAAATGTGTCTTCTCAAAAAAAAAAAAAAATCATTTGTAAGAAGCCAAGAATGGAGCCGAGTCCGGTAGGTAACAATTAGGAGGAAGGCCGAAACTTGTCCTTGCTTTCCCAAGTCCTCCCTGCCCTGCAACTCTCAGACTAGCCTAACACACATCCAGCATGCTTCCGGGGTCTGGTTTTCTATTTAAAAGGAAAAACAAATCAACAACAATGACAGCACAAAAACAGAAAGCAAAGGCAGTTAACTCGTTAAGCAGAGGATATTGTTCGATGGCGGGGCCTGGAACACTTGAGCGATAGACCCCGACCTCGCGGCCGGCACTGGGTCCTGGGCCGCCTCGGCGCTGGGCACGCGGGGGCAGCAGCACCGAGGCGCCGCTACAGACCATCCGGCCGCGCACGGCGCCCAGAGCCTGCCTTCGAAGGAGTAGGGACTGGCTTCGGGGCGGGGACGGTGACTCTAGGGCCTGGCCCCGCCACTTCCGCACCTCCAAGTGACGGCCAGGCTGGGAAAAAGGAAAAGAAAACAGAAAGTACCCTAGCCGCCCACTCTCAGGACAATGACCACACTTCGCGCGCGCGCGCGAAGGCGGATCGCGGGGAGGTGGCCAGGGGTGTTTCCCTCCAGCGGCCCCGCCCCTTAGTCCCCGCCCCAACTTCCGCCCGGAGGCCACGCCCCGTCCCGCTCAGTTCTCTGAGTCCCCTGCGGTTTGCGGCGGCTGCATCTCCTGTGCCCGGCGCCTCCACGTACCCCGCTGGGGCCGCGCTAGTGCTGAACCGCCGAGTCCCTAAACCCCGAGCGCTCTCTGGACAAAGGGCGGAGTGCCCAGGCCTAGGGCTCCCGCGGCGGTCGGGGACGCGGGGTTGAGCCGCCCTCTCTTCGGTGCGGCTGTCTCAGCTGTAAAACTGTTGGGGAGATTAGATCTCGGGGATCACTTTGGGATGTCTTTCTCTGGCTCATCACCCTGACCCTGTGAAGTGACAGTAAGCTGACTGGTGACCTCAGAAGAGTACAGCACAGTAGAGAGTCTCTCGGTGAAGGACGAGCGGGCAGAAGTGACATGAGAGAATACTAAAATTTTTGGAGGTGAATTTATTGTCAGAAAATAGGAATGGCTAAAATCACCAAGTGTCCTCATTTCAAAGTGCCTTTAAAGCACTGTGCACAGGAAGCTTGTTAATTACTCTAGACACCTAACCTAAGATCCTCACACAGGTCAGCTGGTGATGGTTAGAAATGAGGCATGCAGCGGGGAAATGGGGATTGCTATTTTAGAGTTCTCTTCGGGTGTCTGAAAGACAGAGGGAAAAACCTTCGAATACATATCTCAGACATAATGAAAAATGACACGAAACCACTGCCATTGGATGTCTTCATGTCTGACATCACATTGTATTCACAATTATCTCGTTGGCTGGTGTAAGCTCTTGGGATCAAAATGAAGTTAGCTGACTTAGCATGCACAATTGGTGGTCGTGTTCCCCGAAGCTGAAGCACATTGCCTTTACACTTCTTTTATGGAGTATGAAGGAAGAGAAAAGAATTGTAAAAACGCTTTACCTGTTTAAAATGCTTAGCATAGCACTGGAATAATTAGAGAAGTTATCTTTCATCCTTTTGCCTAAGAAAATATACTCTTGTGAAATTTCATAACTAGCTACTCCTAGGGAGACGTTGCCCTTTAGGAATAACTGAGGAGTCTGTCATTAGTTATGGAGTGAAAAGTACACATAATTGTACTGTATACGCCTGCTGCACTAAGGACGCGGGAAATTCAGAGTTGTGGGTAAGACACACGGTCATGCTATTTGTCTAGTGTGTGTTTTGTCTGTAATGTAAAGAATGAGTGAATATGGCTAACAATTAAGAAATAAATGGTCGGTAAAAGAAGGAGTTCGTGCATTTCTATTTGAAATGTCTTGGTGGAAACTTAGAAATAGGAAACTAACTTTTATCCTACTTAGTAACAGAAAGGGAAAATAGGCTGAGTGCTGGTCACGTGCTATTCATTATTTAATTGAACCATCACAAGTCTGTATCGTCTGTAGTATTATACAGAGAGAAAACCCATGGCACTGAGAAGTAAATTAGCCAATGTCACATGACATGTTACCCGTGTAGGGATGAGCTTGAGTGATCAGTCTCTAACTAAAAATCATGCAGAGGGCTGGGCATAGCTCAGAGGCACAGTGCCTGCCTGGCAAGCATGAGGTCCTGAGTTGGAGGCCTGGTACAAAAAGTCATGCAGAATGCAAGGACAGACATTTATCTAAGTGCATTAAGCTGTACAATTAAAACGGTTGCACTTTATGTAAATTATACTCTAATAAATTTTTTTAAAAATCACAGACCGAATCTCATCCTTTTATACATATGTGTTATTAATGTACACACTGAAGGGTTAATGTAGTAGTTTGGATCCTGAAGATTCGCAAAGGCCCACATGCTGAAGGCCTGGTTCCCAGCCTGTGATGCTTGGGTACAAAAGCATCTGTGGGTACCGGCAGCACAGTACATCATGATGCAGCCTGTGGGAGAAGAGGCCTTGTCACCTCACAGCAGCTTGGGAGCAAAGAGAAACCAGAAGGGATGAGGTCTTGGTCCCTGCTTCAAAGGCACAGATTGGATTTACAGAAAAAATTCTGCACAATCTTTTTTAAAAATTGATTTTATGGGTACATTTTTATATGCACATCATGATCACATTCAACACTGAGAATTTGTACCAGTATATGACACAAGTTAATTCTCTCTTTTTCCCGTTCCCCTGCCACCCTACCATCCATCCCCCTGTCCCTTATATATGTAAGTTTTGTTTCTTCCTTTTTACCATCACATTTCTTCTTTCCTCTTGTTACTCCTACTCTTTTCCCATTGAATATTTTCTAGTTCACAGTATCTATCATACATTCTAGAACTCATTTACATCTTTAGTTTCTCATACCAGAGAAAAGATACAGTATTTACATCTCTCTGACCTATTTATTTCACTTATGAATATGTCCTCAAGGTACATGCATTTGAGTATAAATGACTCATTCTTTGTAACAGAGTAATACTTCACTTTATTTAAAAACCACATCTTTTTTATCCAGTCTCCAGTTGATGGGCATTTGGGCTGTTTCCAGTATTTAGCTATCACAAACTGAGCTGCTATAAACATGGGTGCATATATGTCACTGTGATATGAATCTTTTAGTTATTTCATATATATAACTAGTAGGGGAATAGCAGGGTCAAATGAGACCCCTAATCCTAGTTTCTTGAGGAATCTCTACACTAATCTCCGTAGTAGTTGTACCAGTCTACATTCCCACCAACAGTAGAGAAGTGTTTCTTTTTCTCCACAGTCTTTCCAGCATTTGTTGCTGGTTGATTTCAAGATAGCAACCATTCTTTGAGAAATGAGATGGAATCTCAGGGTTGTTTTCACCTGCATCTCTCAAATGACCAGTGATGTTAAACATTTCTTCCTGTTGCTTCTTAGCTACTTTTACTTCTTCCTCTGAAAAGTGTCTATTCATTCCAGATGCCCATTTTTTAATTGGGTCTTTAAACTGGGCGGGGGGAGATTTTTTTAAGCTCCTTATATATTCTAGAGAGTAGCCCTTTGTCTGAGAAATGTAAGGTCAAAAATGGAGGACAGGTCTCGACTACAGCAGAAAAAGTAGTAGGCTTAAGTTGCTAATTCTCATTTCCCGTAAAGGCCCACACCTTCAAAAAGAGATAATAATTAACTAAAAATCCTAACTATGAGGAAGTTAAAAACCACAGACAACGTAATGAGGTCTCCCCACCATAAGGTTAAAGGACAGCTTGCAAGAACAATAAAGTAATGACATCTCGTCTTAAGTTTAAAACATAGCCAATAGATTCAAAAGTTAGCTCGCTAAGCCAATGAAATGAAGACCCCTTGCTTAAGCTAGAAATCGAGTATAAAAGTTGTAAAATTCTGTAGCCAGGGGCCACCCTTTCCTGCGTGTTAGGACGGTCCCAGCGCGCTGGCCCCAGAATAAACCTCTTGCTGTTGCATTGATTATCCTGACTGCTAGTCTCTCTGGGGTGCGTCTCCCGGAAGGCTCTGTTCAAGCCTAACAGAAACAGCTGGTAAAATTTTTTCCCATATTGTTGGGTGTCTTTTTGCTCTGCCAGTGGTTTCCTTTGCTGTGCAGAAGATTTTTAATAGGATGAGATCCCATTTATTGATTCTTTCAGCTAGTTCTGGTGCTATAGAGGTTTTGTTCATAAAGTCTTTCCCTAAGCCAATGTCTCCAAGAGTTATGCCTAACCTGTTTTGTAGCAGTTTTTGTGTTTCTGCTTTAATGTTTAGGTCTCTAATCCATTTTTATTTTAGTTTCATGCATGGAAATTCTGCACAATCTTATATTTTCTGGGAGAATTTTTTTTTGCAGCAATCATAAAGACAGTAATGTGTCTTGGGTAAAAAAATATAGTTATGAGCTAAAGCATGAATCCCGGAGCAATTTTGTGGGGAGCCATGAGCGAGGACGTTTGAGTCACGTCTACCTGGAGACTTCCGCATTCTCTGAGTGCCATGCCTTCCTTACTAGCAGAATGAAAACCTGCCCTTCCCCTTCCATGGTCAGAATCGTCCTATCCCGGGCTACCTCATATACCTTGACTCCTTCCTGTTACTGGATACTATATAAATGCCCTGCTGTGCTTCAGTAAAACAGACTTGATCAGACTCCTGTCTTGTCTCCATTTCTCGTGTCCCTCCTGTCCTATTTTCTCCCACTCTCCCTCCTAGTTACCCACATTGTTAACCCCGTGGGCCGGGGCACAATTTGACCAAGACACATACTAAGCAGTCTTCCAGGAGGGGAGGTGACTGACCAAGCTCTCCATCAGCAGGAGTTTTCTGCAAGATTTAGCATAGCAACCAAAACCACTACTCTGTGTCTTCGTTACTTTTCTCATTGCTCAGACAAAATACCTGACACCTAAAGTTAAAGAAGGGAAGGTTTATTTAGGTCACAGTTTATAGAAATTTCAGTTCACAGGTGGCTGCTTCTAAGCAGGGGCCCTGGCAGAGGGGTGGCACAGAGAAACAGTTGGTGAAAGGCAGAAGACAACAAAGGTAAGCAACTGACAAGTGGCAAGCCTCTTGTGTCCCTTGTGTCTTAGCCAGGCGAGGCAGCAGCACTCACACCCTTGATCCCAGCACTGCACCATGAGTCAGTCCCAGAGTCACACACTCTAGATCCGGTCACCTCTAAAGAGTCCCACCTAGGGCCGGGGAGTTAGCTCAGTGGTTCCGGCGCCTGTCTTGCAAGCGCTAGGACCCGGGTTCGATTCCCCGGTAACCACATACCTATACTGGGTGTGGAGACCCACGCCCAGCAGCAATCAGTACCACATACCACAGTGCCGGGCGTGGTGGCTCACGCCTGTAATCCCAGCACTTGGGAGGCAGAGGCAGGAGGACTGCTGTGAGTTTGAGGCTGAGCTCAGGGCCAGCCTGAACCACAAAAGTGAGACCCTGTCTCAAAAAACCTAAAAAAAAAAAAGAGTCCCACCTATGACCACAGGAGGCTGAGGGGTGGGGGCATCTAGACACCAGTCATAATGTGTTGGTACTTAGATAATACCGGGATAGTCAAGGAATAACACGATCGAGCCTGAGATGAGACCTCAGTGTGAGTAGCCAGACTTTGTGCTGGTGAATACTATTTTCAATATTCTACTTTAATCTTTCTTAAATATTAGTGCAGCCTGCTTGGCAATAAAAGCAGCTGTGTCCTCTCGGACATGAATAAGTCTATAATAAGCCTATAAGAGACAAAATTGTTTCCACTCCAACTAATATCTAGTAGAGTTTTTCTTAATACATGAAGAGTATATAATGATTCATTTCAGAAAGGTACTCATTTACTAGAAACAATTCTAAACAGATGGAAACAATTTTAACACTTGAATGCTTTAGTGTGTTTTCCATAAAAAATACATATGGGAGCACACTAGAAATCAGACTCAGGCCTAACACATGCTAGACAAGATCCCCAGCCCAATTTTTTTTAGTTTGTTTGGGTTTTTTAATTTTATTTTTTTAGTTTTTTGAGACAAGGTCTCACTTTGTAGTTCAGACTGGGCCTAAACTCACTATGTAGCCCAGGAGATCCTCAAACTCATAGCAACCCTCCTGCCTCTGCCTCGGTGGTGCCTCACTTGGCCGGAACCACTGAGCTAAATCCCTGGCCCTCTGGCGCCTGTCTTGCAAGCACAAGGACCTGGGTTCGATCCCCAGTTAACTACATACCATACTGTGTGTGGAGACTCACGCCCAGCAGCAACCAGTACCACATACCACAGTGGCGGGCGTGGTGGCTCACGCCTGTAATCCCAGCACTCGGGAGGCAGAGGCAGGAGGATTGCTGTGATGTGAGTTTGAGGCTGAGCTCAGAGCCAGCCTAAAGCATGAAGCGAGACCCTGTCTCAAAAAAAAACCTAAAAAAAAAAGGTCTAGAGATGTAGCTTTATACAGAGGCCCTGGATTTAATCCTCAGTACTGAAAAAAAGGAGGAGGAAGAGACAGAGGAGGGGAAAGGGAATAGAGAATTCTTAGAAGTCTTCATAAACACGACTTATTGCTCATAGCTAGTAGAATAAAATGTTCCTATCTATACATGGTAAATAGCCAAGAAATTACCACACTGACTATTTTAGAAATCAATCAATTTTGCAACTTTATTTCTTTCACTCTTGTCCTGAAATGATTGTTCAATGTTTTCTCCAGCTGAAAGCTTCTTTCTAACAAAGTAGAACAATTTAAAGTGAATGAAGTCTAAAACATCACACCTACATAAGCCCAAAATGTTAACATTATTTTAAAAAAAAAAAATAGCATAAACCCTCAAAAAGCCTAAAAGTCTTGAAATCTGTTAAACACTGTAGAAGGATCAATGCAACATAGTGCATATAAAAAAATTCACGTCTATATACATATATTCCACAGAAAGGTCTGAAATCACATTATGTCATAGGTAGCTCACATCTCACATTAGGAAGTCTCTGATGGTGGAATTCTAAATATTTTCCAGGGCAGTTTTACTTGTCAAGTTTGTTCTATAATGTGCAAATACAGCTTTCTGTAAAAAGAAAAAAAGGTGTTTTAACATTTTGACAACAACAACAAAAATGCCACC
Source organism: Petromus typicus (assembly GCA_004026965.1). Lineage (NCBI taxonomy): Eukaryota > Metazoa > Chordata > Mammalia > Rodentia > Petromuridae > Petromus > Petromus typicus. Next base: position 2,640 of record PVIR01014583.1, on the reverse strand, counting down.
CAGAACTGTTAGAATTAGTCCTTTTTGAGTCTTAACTTGCAACTAGGAAAACAAAGTACCTTTTACTCATATAGGATTTTGACAGATTAAATGATACAGCTTTATATTTGGTATCTGCCTAACACTTGGTAAGTCCTTGAACGTATCTATAAAGCAGTTTAGGAAATCCTCTTGGAAAACTCAGCTGTGCCGCAACTATTTACAAAATGAACATCTTCTACTGGCAGTGAAACCAATGGAATCATGCATCCAAGGAAGATTTAGAACAAGGCCAGCCCTCCAGTAGAAAATTAAAAGAAACATCATGTGGAAATAGACATTTTCTCTAAAAGAACAGCATGAAGTTAATAAATGGTTTTTCTCTCTCTTTTTTATTTTGTTTTATTTTTTGAAATAGGGTCTTTCTATGTACCTCAGGCTGGCCTTGAACTTGTGGCGACCCTCCTCCCTCAGCCTCTCAAGTGCTAAGGTTATAGACATGAGCCATCCAGCCCAATAATAAGTCTTTAAATAGAAATAACTGGAATGTTTTTAGATGGAACACTACCCATAATTTGATAACATGGCCCATTTTATAATCTGCACCAGCACAATGTTTTATATAAAGCAGATATTAAATATCTTTTGGTTAAAAAAATTATTCAAACTTATGCAACACAAAGTGATTCCTAAGTTTAATTTGTAAGTAAGAGGCAGGGAAAGTCCGGTGCCCCCTTAGACGTCTACCCTTAACTGGCTACCTTCCTTCTACCCTGGGTCAGTGTTAGAAGAAACCAGCACAGAAGGCTTTAATAAAATCTATAAAGGTAGACCAGGGATAGAACTCAGTAACAATTGTTTTTTATTTGATGAAGCCAGTTGGTGTATTTTTTTTTCTTTTGTTGTTCTTGCTGTTGGTGTTGTACCTAAGACAAATCTTCGCCAAATTGAAGATCATGAAAAAATACCCCATTTTCTTGTTTTCTTTGGAGAGTTTGAATAGTTTATCTCTTACATTTATTTCCTTTGTTTGTTTTTCGTTTTTGAGACAGGGCCTCACTTTGTAGTTCAGTCTGGCCCTACATCACTATGCGTAGCCTAGGCTGGCCTCAACTCAGCAGTCCTCCTGCCTTTGCCTGGCTAGTGCTATGCTTACAGGCATGAGCCACCCCACCTGGCATTGTGGTATGCAGTTAACCGGAGTCAAACTCGGGATCTTGCACTTGCCAGGCAGATGCTGGAACCAGGGAGCTAAAACCTCAGCCCTGTGATCCATTTTTGAATGTCAAGCATTAATTCATTCCAGCTACTTGAGTCAACCATCAGGTGAGGGTTCTTTTTGCTCAGTTTGGACAGAAACCATGAATTGGCAAAGTGCAGCGGCCTTGCCAATAGTGGTTCTGGGCTTGAGTGTGTCAGTTCTTAGTGAGTCCTAGTCACTCCCTCAGTTCCTGATAATCTGAGGCTTACCGCCACCTTGAGAGCCTTCTGGAGCTCTTCTAGAAGCTACTACTGCTCACTGAAGTTTTCTGAAGGTCACCACAAGTTTACATCAGTGTCTGTCAATTGCCAGTGATTGCCAGTCAACACTACCAGTCTTAGCTGCTCTCTGCCACTATCTCTGCCAGTCTGTGAAACTATTCAGGGCCAGTACCCCTTAGTGTTATTTGAACATTTGGGTGCAACATGCTCAGGTGGCAATCTTCCTGCCTCAGCTTACTGATCAGCTGGGATTTAAGGTGTTCACTATAACACCTGGGTTCTGGTAATATCTTTAGTAGAGGTAAGACAATATCCAAAAGTAACAAGGAAAATACCTATGCTCATGTTGCAATAAATATTTTATGGATTAAAAATAGAAAAGTATGAGAAACTCACTTGAAGTATGAGCTCACTTGAAGATCTTATTAGACAGTGGACCTTTGAGTTACAACTGGCCTGACATGGGACTAACTTGGGTTATGACCAGAATTCTAGTTTTAATTTACGACCACAGTCTTGAGTTACCACCCAAATGCCAGGTATTTGTTCTTCCAGATGGACTAATACACAGATTTAACCTTTAAAGAGTTCTGGAAAGAATATTACATCATCCTTTCCTGTGTGGGGTTAATTGAGACAGTAAGATCTCCCTGTATGCAGGAGAGAGACTTTGAAGGCTGTGTACAGGACTCTGAGCCTGCACTGACCAACCTGAGTTATAGCCAGCCCTCAGAATAAAGTGAGTTTGTAAGTTACATTAAGATAACTCGGGGTAATATTTATGGCAATGGTTTTAGGTGAACTTTGGTCACAGTTCTCCAAGTAACTTTAATTCCTTACTATAGATTTTGAAAGCAAACTTGGCCTGGTTTAGCCAAGCAACAATAAGCTTCCCCATTCATATCAGCACATCTTTCTTCCTTCCTTCCTTTGTTTCCTTCTTTGTTTCTTTTTCCTTCTTTTCTTCCTTTCTTTCTTTCTTTCTTTTTTTTTTTTTTTTTAGGTTTTTTGAGACAGGGTCTCGCTTTGTGGTTCAGGCTGGCCCTGAGCTCAGCCTCAAACTCACATCACAATCCTCCTGCCTCTGCCTCCCGAGTGCTGGGATTACAGGCGTGAGCCACCACGCCCGGCACTGTGGTATGTGGTACTGGTTGCTGCTGGGTGTGAGTCTCCACACCC
>PVIR01014582.1:13899-33710 GCA_004026965.1 Petromus typicus | reverse complement strand
GATAGACAAGAGGAAGTAGGTAGAAAGAGCTTTCTTAAATGGGAATGGGATCAAGAGAAGGAGAAGGGCCCGGGATTTAGCTCAGTGGTTCCAACACCTGTCTTGCAAGCGCAAGGACTCAGTTTGATCCCCAATACTGGGCGTGGAGACTCATGCCCAGCAGCAATCAGTACCACATACCACACAGTGCCAGGTGCCGTGGCTCACGCCTGTAATCCCAGCACTTGGGAGGCACAGGCAGGAGGATTGCTATGACGTGAGTTTCAGGTTGAGCTCAGGGCTAGCAGCCCGAATTACACAGCAAGACCCTGTTTCAAAAAAAAAAAGAGAGAGAGAGATGGAGAAATGAAAAGGCATGGGAGGGAAGGAGGATGTAAAAAGAATTCAGATGTGCTATGCACATATGCTAATAGACCCTCCCTCGGAGGAATGTCAACGCTATGTATTTCAAATATGTACCTAAAAAAAATTAAAGTTATGAACATGCTTTTTGACAAACCCAGACGAGACTAGAGAAATTTAAAGTTTGTAGTGCACCAACCACAACAAGAAAACTCAAACTCAGAATAAGTAGCAAACTGACTCAACTCTTCACAGTGTGGCCTAAAGGAAGAAGCATACAACTATTTCCCTCAGTCTTCAGGGAAATGCTAAGGGTTAAGAGAACATTATGTCTGAAATTTTTTTCTCAGATGGGGGAAAGAGAGGGAAGAGAGAAAGAAAGGGAGGGAGGAGAGAAAAAGAGGTGGGGAGAGGTTGAAAATCATAAATAAAGCCAACAGAGAAAAATACTGCCAGTAAAGTAAGTAAAGGGTACACAGGAACTTTATGAGATAATCTTGCAATTTCTGAGATAAATTTGAAAATATGGTTTTAGTTTAAAAAAGAATCAAGAAAGGTTAACTAGTGATCTAATACACTACAAAGCAATACTCAAAGTAAAATGAAAGACAAGGCCCATACAATCCAGTGTGTGTGTCCACTCGCATGTGCCTGTGTGCATGTGTATTCAGTAGTTAAAGCAGAAATAAAAAAAGCAGAAGACCAAGCAAAGGGCAAGTTGCAGTGTGAGTGCACAATGAAATCCGTAGAGAAGCAAGTTCTCCTGAGTCAGGCACCGGCTGTGTAGGTAAAAGTACCATGGATAGAATAAGAGCACCACAGCAAGCCTTTGAAAATAAAAAGGAAGTTGAGGCTGCTGCCTTCTGCAGAGGAGCACAGAGCTCACTGCCTTGTGGGATCCCTGAGAGGTAGGATGAGGAGGAAGTGGCACAGGGGCTTTAAGGACACATGAGTCTTATTTGTGTTACCCATCAGCCCCAAAGAAGTTGTACAACCTGTCATGCACCAAGGGAGCAAACACTCTGACAAGAATAACCAGACAATATCAAATGAACGAAAGTTGTTTTTTAAAAAGTATACGTCCTCACCTCCACTCGCCATACATGCAAATCTACAATACTCACCAAGAACACACATATTTCGATACAACAATACACAGTCCTAACAGTGCATGAAATACATGTGCCCTATACTCCAACAGTATGTATGAAATGATAGGTGTGGTGGAAGATTATACAAGGGGTGAAAAAGACCCTTTACAGCATTTAGTGAAGAAGCAAGGGGACACAGGGAACAGTTGGAGGATGACAGCAGAGCGCTTCGTTACCCTTCGGTTCTGTTTGTGGACTTGCCTCTCACCAGATTCTTGGCTCAGTATCTACAGCACTCTCCAGTCATATGTTGACTGTCTGGGAAAAGAACATGCCAAGTTGCTGGTGCCTGTTCGGACCTGAGCTTAAACAACATTCTGCCGTCTGTGTCAGCTCTCTTACTATTAAACGTGTCCTCTCTGTGGTGCTCTTAGTGATGTGATGGAGAATTTTTGTGCTTTGTGGTTGGCAAATTTTCACCGTGAAACTGGCCCCAAGGCCTGGTGTTGAGGCTCTGCCTGCTGCCCCTGAGCACAGGAAGGCTTCGAGGTGTTTGAGGATATGTCTGTCAGGTTCCCTGATCCCACATGAGTGACACTGCCATTGGCCACTAGTTCAGTGTTGATAGGTCAACACTGTATGTTAAATGTCTTTCAATAGAAATGCATAAAATAGGTTATGTAGTGATAAGTGATCAGAGAGTTGGAAGAACTCTGTCTTTCCCTGGGAGTGATGGTTTCATATTGGCTACTAGAGTGTGTTCAGGAGATTAACCTCAAAAGACAAGAGCCACCTGTACTTGGTTAGAAAGGTGTCCAATTCAAAGTGGGTTTGTGGAGAGTGTGTGAGAATGGAAGCCAAGGGTTTCATCAATGGAGACATTTAAGGTTGAAAACAAGCACCAGAAAATGTTAACCATCACCGAGAGGCATTGGTAGGCTTGTGTGTTATTAGCGGTAGTTATTTTAATTTCCTGAAGTAAAAATCCTTAAAAGCACCCCACAGCTGGAAGAGAAGAGACTAGAAAGGCTCAACCATTATTAAAAGTATGTTCTCACAGGCTTCAGCATATGCGTCCTAAGAGCTATGTGTGAAATTGGCTACAGGCTAAACACAACTTCATCAAAAACTAATTTAGAAAAGGGTGTAACAGTGACTCAGCACAGTGGACTTTCACACACAACAGCACTGCCCTGTGCCCACAGGGACTGGACCACAGTAGAGCACTGTAAGCTTTCATCAGTTTGAAAGAAGTGCGCCTGATCTACGTAACCAGGACACGCTGTGGTTTGAAATGCTGGCTTATGGCAGTTTGTCTTTGCCAAGCAGTAATGGTATTTCACAGCCTATATATAAAGCCATGTTTCTGGGTCAATTACAAATCGCAGCACCTATAGTTTAAATTCTATCAAACAGATGTAATGGGATAGCTAGATACTCTGCCCAAGGTAACACGATTGCTTTCCTAGTTATTCTTTTGTAATTATTGAATAACTAATATAGTTAAGTAAGATATCCAAATATCTCAGATTCTCTATGCAAAATGAAAATATCACTTGCCACATGAGTGAGGAGGATGATAGAGCCTGAGATATCTAGGAAGTACTCACTCAAGTTAAAGGACTCCTGGGGATTCTGTCAGTGAGGTAGAAACTGGGAAGCACGAGGACACGGGCTTCACGCCTCCGCAGTCCCCATGTGAAGGATGAATTGACTTATGCCAAAGCTTTGGTAAACACAGACATTTTGGTCAAACCTATATCCACTTGTTTGAAATACGGAGGAAGCATTTCAAGAGCTATCATTCTACCCTAAATTACAGAAGTGTCTTGATTAACTAGGAGAGGGAGGGAGTCACTCTAATCTTGTTATCTGAATTTCCTAGTTGGTTGGAACATAAGCAGAAATGTCTTCTTCCTGAAACTTCACACAACTGCTTGACTATTATTCAGGAGAACCTATTAGTGATATATTCAATATCTACTGAACAGCCATGTGTAACTGTGCTATTGAACACTATTACTATTCTAAATCCCCATGGTACTATAATTCTCTGAGGATGTTAAAGGTGCTGATCTTGATCTGGAATTCTGAATAATTCTTGGACACTGGAGATGCTTTGTCATTTTTCTCTGAGTCTTAGGAAAGTAGAGGATTTGATTAACTACAAGTACCAGGTCTACTTCAGTACTTTCCTAGTATATAGTAGGGAATTATATTGCTTATTGCTGTATTTTGGTGAAAATCAGGGGTGTAGCAAATTAATGAAGGCCTTCTGTTCCCATGTTATTTATTATGCAGCCATATTGAAAATCCCCGACCTTGCAGCAGTAATCCCACTAAGCTGAGTTAGACCGTACCCTAGATTGCTTTTAAATGATTGTTCCTAACTCACACAAAAGCATACTTTTTATTTAGGAATTTCATTTTTCCGTAAGATTTGTAAGAGGAAAAATGAGATCCAACTGATAATTCCTTTGTATTAGTGACCACGAGTCAAAGGGTTTGACTTTTAATTCCCTTTTCTTATAACAGGGAATGCCTGTTGAGATCCAATCACTTTGCTGTCATTGGTGTTCAGCACTTTCCCACTGCAGTGACTACCAGCCTTTAGAGCCACTTCTTTCTTTGTACAGTCAAACAACTAGTTATTTAAGTTAATGTTTGTACTCCACCATGGAAATGTTAAAAAAAAAAATTGGGTGAGGAAAAAGGTAGGCTTCAGGTTTACATTTCACTTTCATGGATGAAAACTGTTGTGAAAAAGTGGGTCATATCATTAGAAAAGTGTATCTAGAAACTCCAACAATAAAACATCCTTACATTTAGTAAGTGGGTTTATTGACATAACTGAACATAACAATGTAAGACATTTATTCATTTCCCACTGAAAGACTTTCCAGTGAAACAATTTTAAATAGAACACAGATCCAGGAATTGGATGTTCTGCAGTTGAAACGATGGGTGGTAGACAGAATCAGAGGTCTTTTCCAGATTTTCAATATTCTACTGCTGTGCAAAAGAAATAGCTAAGCAATGGAATAGCACTACACATGAAAAAATGCCAGAGAATGAAAGGTTCCAGATAGCATGCAGGTGGAAAATGAGAGATCAACTCTACCTCGTCCATGTACCCATATGCTCTGAATCTAAAACAAGGGCTGCAGCAAACAAAGAATGACAGTCTATTTCCTGCGGTTTATTAAGTTTGGGCTCCACAGATAAGACTGCCAGAAAAGCAGCTGTAGTTTAAGTGATCTGGACATTTACTCATCTAAATTTAAATAAAGACCAGCAAATTTATTTCTCTGGATACTTACTTGGCAGTTGGGATGGGGCCAGGCCTGGCTCCATCTAGGTCAAACACAAATGGAGTGAACTGGGGTGAAGGACCTCTGGACTATGATGGATTCCCTGAGACATCGGGACCCTCTCAGGGCTGGCAGTCCTACACAGAAGATGAACTGTTAGTCTTAGCACCAACCTAGTGGTCTCTGCGGTGCTCCACTGCTAATAAGTCCATAGCCACAAAAAACAGAGGCACAGAACATATCCTCACAGCGACTGCATTTTTAGACCACACACACAATTAGTAATGTAAACCCGACCACTACATTTAATGATAAACATGTGCTTCATAAATATCGGGGAACAAGAATATTCTACAGTTAAAAACAATGATCTAGAGAAGAGCCTAACCCTAAATTGAAAGTAAAAACACTGAAGGAAAATATTGCAACTATTTACTAAAAGATAAGACTTAATAACAATAAAACACTGGGTAGTGGAGGGGTTGATTTGAAAAATATATAATTATTTTACAGCGAAGTTTAAGTACTCAAAACAATTTCCTGGTTTTAGTAGAAATGGATACCCACCGATATATTTCTTTTCACATTTGTTTTTCATAACTTTTTTTCCTGACTACTATTTCATACAAAGAAAGGCATTAATGTGGTCAAAGACTATCAATTGACAATCACCTTTTATTTTGTTCTTGTCTTGCTAGGCATCAAACCCAGGGCCTCACACACACACACATACACTAAGCAAGTGTTCTCCTACTAAGCCACTCCCAGCCTGGACAGTTGCTTTCGGCCTCCCCATTAGGAAATCACTTTTTTCCACTTACTAAACTTAACAGAAGTTGACACAGTCAACTGTTATTGATAAACATGCAATAAGCACGTTGCATTTATTCCCATCTGGACACACTGTCAGAGATGCGGAAAGTGAGCTGGAACCCAGAGTTCCCTAGGAGGTCGTCAGTTACATACATATTACATTCTCTTATCAAATCTGGCACTGAGATTTGCTTTTCCATAGATAGGTTTAAAAAGTAAAATTAAGGGGGCCGGGGAGTTAGCTCAGTGGTTCTGGCGCCTGTCTTGCAAGCGCAAGGACCCGGGTTCGATTCCCCGGCAACCACATAACAATACTGGGTGTGGAGATCCACACCCAGCAGCAACCAGTACCACATACCACAGTGCCGGGCATGGTGGCTCACGCCTGTCATCCCAGCACTCGGGAGGCAGAGGCAGGAGGATTGTGATGTGAGTTTGAGGCTGAGCTGAGGGCCAGCCTGAACCACAAAGCGAGACCCTGTCTCAAAAAAACCTAAAAAAAAAAAAAAAAGTAAAATTAAAACCACAGGAGCAAACCTGACAGAGAGTCTTGGATAAAGCATTCTCCTGAGAAAGTATGTTAAGCGTTAGTTACTGTCAAAGTCACCCAACATTCTTACTGTTCATGTTAGAAGGAAAATAATTGAATGGCCCACTCCAACTAAAATAGACCTTATCGGTAGGTTTGTTAAATATTAGAGCTCTTCACATTGTTGAAGAAAAAAAGTGTCTGTTACCATGTAACCTGGCTTCCTGAATGTGCTACCAGCCAACCAAAAGTTCCTAGTTGAGACTGTTACCATCTATTTACTACAACCTCCTTGGCAGAGACCACCAACCCAGTTGGGTAGGTTGCCAAGCTTCCTTTGTAGTGGTGTCATGTTCTTTTTTCCTTAAACAGGAGCAAAACTCCCCTTTGATACTGGGCAGACATAAAGCATGCACCATAATCTTTCCTCCACGTTGGGGTCACAAGCACTCCTGTCTACCCCACAGGGGGCCAGACTAGTGCCTTATATCCAATATCTGCTTCAGGCCTTGGCTGCTCCAAGGTCTCCTAGCTCTGCCTCCACTATCCACTAATCCACTACTACTGGCGTTAAGCACCGAGTACTACCCATTCCTTTCACGTTCAGGTGAGCAGCTCTCTGTCCCCTTGGCTTCTCTAGCAAATGCTCAAAAGGGGAGTAGGCGAACTGATAAAATAAGGCTTTCCCCTGAGGTGGGTCTGGGGTCCCCAGAGAGGCCCTTTGAGGCCACTGATGGCCCAATGGTCTCCTAGAGGTCCCACTTCTAGTCTGCAAATCGCTGCAGGAGGTGGTCATCCCGCCTTAAGCTGCCACTAGCGGCCCCACCAGCGTTGTCCATGAAGCGGTCGCAGGGGAACTCGATGAGGTCGGCCTCGCTGAGCGCACAAACAGTGGTGCGCGGCCGGTGCGACTGGAACCCGGAGAAGTCGGCAGAGACGCCGGTGCCCATGGAGCGCAGGGGCCGTCGGGTGGAGTACATGTGTCGCACGTGGACCGGGGCCCCGCCCTTCCGCCTGGCCCTCAGCTTCCTCCGCAGCCAGCGCGACCCCCAGGCACCCAAAGCCAGGAGCACCAGCAGCGCGTTGACGGCCAGCAGGGCCAAGGTCAGCAGCTGATAGTTGACGCCACTCTGGCTACTAGGCTCCGGCAGGGTGACCAGGCCTGCGCAGTGGTCTCTGGGGGCCACGGGGCACACTTGGCCCCCGAGGACGCCCTCCACACACACCAGGTAGGGAGTGTCCCCGCGCAGCTCTCGTAGCGTGGCCGAGTCGCTGCGCTCCGGCAGGTATACGAAGCGGTGGAACTTGGGCTGTTGTCCAAAGCGGTCAAAGAGCAAGCGAAAGCGCGCGCCGCCCAGGGGCCGGGGGCTGCGGTGCGCGCGAACCTCCCAGCGCACCGAGGCGCTGTTCGCATTCACCGACTCCACCGTCAGGTTGCACAGAATGAACTTGTTGAAATCACACGGATCAGACACCAGCGGCGGCAGACCAAGCCCGGCGTCGGACTGGGCAGCGCGCTCCTGCCCCGCGGCGGCCAGGCGCTGCTTCACTGCCCGCTGCCTGGGGTCGCGGGCGGGCGCTGATAGGAGGCCGGGAGAGGCGGTCGGAGTAGGCTCTGCGCGGGCGTGGCCGGCGCGGGTCGGTCGTGCAGGTTCGGGCTCCTTGTGCAGGTCCAGGAGATGTGGGGCCGGGCCCAGAGCAGCAGCGGCAGAGGGGTCCGCGAGCTGCAGGAGGCCTGGCCCCCGCCGGCTCAGCCTCAGAACACTGCGGTTGCCCACGAACTCCCGACCGGCCGCGTCCCAGGCCACCCCAGCTAGGATTCGCCCCCGCTGTTGGGGCAGCGGCGGTGGCGGCCGCTCCTCCACAAAACCTCCTGCAGGGGGCGTCATCTCCTCTCCCCCTGAGGCTGTGGGGAGGAGCCGCCGCCTGTTTTCTGCGGTTGGGGATGCCGAGGGCGGGCGATCCGCGCAGGACCCATTCTGTAGCTGGTGGTCATCCAGGTAATCCAAATACTTGCCCCGCAGAGGAGGGGGATGGCGACACTGTACGAAGACGGTGAGGAGCCGGCCCTGCGAATGCCAGTCGCCCATCCAGCGCTTCAGGCCCCGCAGCCGGCAGTCGCAGGTCCAGCTATTACCGTCTAGATCCAGCCGGTAGAGGGCTGGGCTGGCAGCGAAGATGTCCCCGGAGAGGGCACTGAGTGCATTGTCGCGCAGGCTGAGTTCGCGCAGTCGGCCCAGGTGGCCGAAGGTGGCGGGGTGCAGGGCAGACAGCTCATTGTCGCTCAGGTCCAGAGCCTCCAGGCTGTGCAGAGGTTCCAGCAAGGCCAAGGGAAGTTGGCTCAGCCGATTGCCCTCGAGGCGCAGCTCGCGCAGAGCCTCCAACCCCCAGAAGGCCTCTGGCGCCAGGTGAGTGAGCTGGTTGCCCCGGAGCGAGAGAAGGCCGAGGCGCGGCAGGTGCTGGAAGATGCGGGGGCCGAGGTGCTGCAGGCTGTTGGCCGACAGGATGAGAGTGGAGAGGGAACGCAGCGGTGCGAAGGTGGCCGCGTGGCGCAGGGACGGCTGCAGCTCGTTGGCAGATAGGTTGAGGAAGCGCAGCTTGCCCAGCTGGGCGAAGGCGTTCTTGCCCAGGAAGCGGATCCGATTAGACTCCAGATGTAGGTACAGCAGGTTGCCCAGGGGGGCGAAGACTGCGTCTGGCAGCACCCCCAGGGCGTTCCCGTCCAGCCGCAGCTTGACCAGACTCTCCAAGCCCTCGAAGGAGCCACGGCTTAGGCGGCTGATCTCGTTGCCGTTGGCATAAAGAATGCGCAGTTTGCGCAGAGGGGCCAGCGTGCCAGGCGCGAGCGTCTGCAGGAGATTGTTGCCCAGGTAGAGCTCCTCCAGCCGGGAGAGCTTCTCGAAAGTCTTGGGTTGCACAAAGCGGATCTGGTTGTATTGCAAGTCCAGCCGTCTGAGCTGCCCCAGGCGGTGGAAGTCAAAGGCGGTGATGTTGGCTATGAAGTTGCCCCCGAGGCTGTAGGTGAGCACGTCCTGGGGGCTGGGCAGCGAGCTCGTCTTGGGCACAGCGCGGAGCCCCCTGTTGGTGCACAGGAGGTGCTGGGGATGCTGGCAGTCGCAGCGCTCGGGGCACACCGGCTCGGCCTGCGGCGGGAGCGCGAGGCAGCCGCACAGCACCAGTAGGAAGCGCACTGCGAGGTCAGCCTCCATCGCCGCCCGCCTTGCGTGCCGCGGCCGGATCGCCCTGTTAGCCCGTCGGCTCCGTGTCTCCTCTGCATTCCCTTTGGCCTGGCCAGAGTCGCTAAATGGCCTCTTTGGACTTCACTGCGCAGTCCAGCCCCTCCTCTGCTCTTTGTCCGGCGGCTGGCCCGTCTCCGCAGGCGGGCTAAGCCGGGCCAGGTCAGGCGGCTCAGGGCGCTCCTCAAGCTCCGGGTGCTACTTGTTGCATTTTGCAGAAAACTCTTTCTCCGGGTGTGGGGGACGAGGGAGGGCGCAGGACCTGATGCTTTTTGTTTGCAGCTCAGTCCGGAGAGCTGGATTCCCTGGCGCGGATCCTCCCAGCCGAGCGGATTCTCCAGCTGCAGGAGGGAGCTCTTCCAACTGCTCCTCGGGGGCGCGGCTTGGCTGTGCAGCTCCGGGGGCCGGGCCCCCCGCGGCCGGCGCCTCCTCAGTCTCGGTCAGGGAATCCGAGCGCAGCCGGAGTGGAACCGCCCGGGAAGCGCGCTGGCTGCGTCCGGAAGGGACTCAAGTCTGTGAGTAGCAAGCAAACCGGGCGGAAATTCGCTCTTCCCACACTCTGCCCCCGGGGACGCAGGCGGAGAAAAAGGAGACGGCGGAGGGAGAACAGACCCCGGCAGGGGAGGAGGAAACTAAGTGGCTTTGCGTCTGGTTAGCCCGAGCCGAGGACGCTAAGTGAGAAAAGTAGGGATTAAAAACAGCTGTACGGGTTGAGCACGCAGGGCTGGGGGCGGGGCGGATCACCCGGCGAGCGAACCTGGTTTGCCGACAGGGATCTTTTTATTTTAGGCGAGTCTACCAGCCCTGCGCGCTTCGCCTCACCGTTTTAATTCCCTTGCTCTTCCAGGTGTCAGCCTGCGGCAAGTTTGGGCAGCGCAGAGCTCGCCTGCGTTCTCCGGGAAGTTTGAGGGACACGAGGTTGACCAAAGAGGACTCTAAGAGGGCTGCTCGACCTGGTCCTTGACATCAGTGAACTCTGACAGAGAGGCGTCGCCCCTTATAAGTGCTTGAATCCAGTGTTTGCTGGATCTTGCAGTAGACAAGAGCAAGAAAAAAGCTAGGAACAGACACCATGAAAGTGTCTCTTTCAGATTTTGGTGATTCAGCTCCATTAATTCTCCGGTCTCAGAGCCCTCAGGGGAGACCGTGCACATTCACATATATAATAACCTGCACAGACCCACGTGACTACACCCTGCAGCCTCTCTCTACCCTTTTTTTGGTCTAGGCTTGCAAGGTTCTTCAAAGTCTTTAGGTTCAGGTGTTCTCAGGCCTGGCTTAGTTGAGGGCGATACAAGTTCTTATCAATTGAAAAAGGAGAGAATGAGTGAGAGATGGCTCTTAATGCTTTAATCCAAGCAATCTGGGAGACTGAGGCAAAAAGATCGCTATTTCCAGCCTAGCCTGGCCAACTAGCCTGGCCAACTAAACAACTTCGTAAGATCCTATCTCAACAACAACAAAAAACCTTTGTATATGTAATTATCTTGTAAAAAACAAAGGCTCAGTCTCACCCTACAATGTTAAGAAAATGTTAACTTTTTAGAGTCTGCTTTGAGCAACAGCAGGGAAAATGAAGAGACACCTTACCTCTGGGCCGACATCTAATGGGAGAGGCGATACTTTGGAAAGTCAGTTAAAAATACGAGGCCTGAGAAATCTGAAAACACTTGATTTCTTTTGTTTTGTCTTGGTTTTTTAAAAAGTAACTCCAGGTGGGGGGCTGGGGAGTTAGCTCAGTGGTTCTGGCACCTGTCTTGCAAGTGCAAGGACCTGGGTTTGATCCCCGGTAACCACATACAATACTGGGTGTGGAGACTCACGCCCAGTAGCAACCAGTATCCACATACCACAGTGTCGGGCATGGTGGCTCACGCCTGTAATCCCAGCACTCGGGCGGCAGAGGCAGGAGGATTGCTGTGATGTGAGTTTGAGGCTGAGCTCAGGGCCAGCCTGAACCACAAAGTGAGACCCTGTCTCAAAAAAAAAAAAAACCCTAAAAAGTAACTCCAGGGTTTCATTGCCCCAGTAAGCAGTTAATACAGGGGAGTGCTAGAAGCTGGTTTTAAATTTAGAGAGAGATGGAATCACTGGCAGGGTAGAAGTGAGGATTTCATGGGTGATCAGTGAACTTGAGTTTGCAGGGAGATAAATGTGGAAGATGAAGGTAAAGAGATAAGTCCTGTCAAGGGGCAGTGTATCAACCAGGTATGCCTGTGATTTGCTTCGAGGAGTGAATCAAAGGTGAACTTGAGGAAGCAAGTATCTGCTTTACCACGATGAAAAATGAGGTTTCCCAGATGCCTTGGTTTTTAGTTATTGTTGGAACCTCCTGACATACCTTTAGTTCTTGACCTCCATAGAAGTGTGGTTGCCCTGAAGAGGGGACACACATTTGTTTTATGAAGCATAAGTTTCCAGCTCTCCTGATTTACGCCAGAGAATTACCAGAAGGAGCTTCAGCCTTCACCAGCAACAGAAATGATCCACAAATTTTATACGAAGGACTCTTGGAAGAATGCTGACTTGTAGGTTGAATCCAGGTATGACGGTAATGGGGCGGAGTCTACCCCTAGCCTGCCAGGCAGGGAACAGACTGAAAGCTGATAGGCATGATATGGAAGAGGAAGAGCAGACATAAGACCTGATCCTTTTCATATACCTCTTCTCTTCTGGACCTTGCACAAAAAATTTGCAGAGTAAATGTGGGACCTCAGCAAGTCCCTTGAGTTTGCTTAACCATCCATCACCCCTGGTTTACACAGAGTTATCCGATCTCTAAAAGTACTCAATATTTTTTGCCTTTTATGCTTGGGTATTATTACCCAGGGTTTAGTTTTCCCCCAATATCCCTGGATCACTGCTGATAAAATAACACAGTACATAGTTTCATGTTAAATGGCAATTGATCTTCTATCACATCCCATTTTCTTGAAGCAATGCATCTGTTGCATGTAGTTGACACTGTTACAATGGATTTAGCTTAAATGAGTGTGAACAGTTTCCAGTAGGTTTTGCTCACAACCTCTATCCAGTTTCAATGAGAGCAAAGACTTTCAAATTTACAGATAAGTAACAACACATCTGTGCATACAACTTTTGTCCTTGAGAAATGTAAATACCATTGTTTAAACAAATGTTTCTCTTTTTAAAGGCCACTGGCCTGGGACTCACTTTCCAAATCAGTAATCTTAAATATTTCAAAGGGAACTGATGTGGTATCTCTACCGTATGCCTCCTTGGTTTTCTTCTCTTTATTGCTACATGCTTGGGTACTTGAGATATTTTCAGACCATTTTCTCTTTTAGGCATTTCAGTGACACTGTACTGGAATCCAGTAGCACATAAAGCCCCCAGTAGTGAAGAATAAAAACAGCAACTCCAGTATTTGCTTAGAATCCTTATTGCTGTAGAGTACAGAAGACAGTGCTTAGTGAGAACTTGTCTTTGCCAAATCTTAGGATAAGGGTGGGCAGGAGTGGGTAATAGGACACAGAGCTAGAACTCAGGGCAGCCTGGTGGAGATGCCAGTGATCAGGGAGCAGTGACAGCAACAGGTGAATGTGTTGTATTTGCCCAGCCACATCCAGAGCAATCACTGCCTGTGTCTCTTTTCTGGATCTTGTCTTCTAAGTCTTTAAAATCTAACAGTGATATGGCCAGGTGTGTTCACAACCCCTCTCCCATTTACCTCTGAGCATATGCATGGCTATCATATAGGAACATACAGCACTGCCCCTGCCCAGGCAGTGTGGGTTCCTGCCCTGTACTCTGTGCTGTAGAAGGCCGTATTCTCATCTTTTGGCATAGCTGTTCCTCTGAGAGGAGGATTTGGGCCTCCTAAGGAATGTCCTGCCATGGCCCACACCCCCACCTCACCTCAGTGTTCCTGGCCCCGGAATTCTCTGTGCAATTCCCTAAGTCTGTGTGGGCCTGGCCCCACCCTTCCCCCAGGGAGCTGGAAACATGGCAAGTGGACATTCTCTCGGGCCAGGCAGGCACCAGTTGGAGCTGCGTTCAGGGTTTTCCCAGGAGGCTTCTCCTAACAAGGCGAAATCTAGGGAAGAATCCTTGAGTCTCCTTTAACCTCAGATGTCCAGAGGTGCTTTGGGGATAGAAAGAATGTCTCCACACCCAGTATTGTATGTGGTTACCGGGGATTGAACCCAGGCCCTTGCACTTGCAAGACAGGCGCTGGAACCACTGAGCTAACTCCCCGGCCCATAGACCTGATTTTCTACAAAAATAACTCTTTAGCAAAAACAAGGACATAGTCATCTCTATTAAAATAACTGCCTCTTAACTAAGCGATGTCTTTGTTAATGGAAAGATCTAGGCTTGATGGGGTTCCAGGAAATTCAAATATCGATTACACTTGAATATATAATTACTGTACTCACAACTGGAAATCCAGAAGGGAACACTATTCAATAGCCAAACAGTTGGGGTGGTTTTTTTGTGTCATTTCCGAAGCTTGTACTTTAACTTTCAAATGCATTGGGGGATAGTTTCAGAGGCCAGATGCACAGATAGACATGTTTGGACTGGTTCTTTGACATGTAAGTGTAAGGGATCTGGGTGTTCTTGCCCAGATGTGGTACCTTCTTGGACTTGCCAGGGATGTACACCAAGAAACTTGTCACTGTCTTCAGATTCACCTGTAGAGGCCTGGAGGATTCCAGGCCATATCTTCAGTAGCTCCTGGAGCTGGCATGAGCTGGCCCAGGCACTGCCCTAGTACAAGATGGGTCAGGGGAGGAGGGCTGTGACCAGTGCTCCCCCTGCAGCCAGGTCAGGAGATAGAGCTGGCCAAGCCTGTGGGAGCAACATCATGGAGCTCGCCCAGGACAGCCTATGGGGGCCCAGGGCAGCTGTTTCCTCAACCTGGTGAACCGACCTCAGGCAGCTAGTGTGGCCCTAACACATGTGATGTAGGAAACTGAAGAGGCCACTGGGATCTCCCTGCATGTTAGTAAATGACCCCCAGAGTTATCTTTCTGTGTGTAAATATGCTCATCTAGATCCCAGCCTGTGACGTTTCTTTTTCTTGGAGATCTGGAATGTGAATGAGACAACTGCTGGTTTATAGAATATCTGCCAACGTTCCTTTTGAAAAATGCAGGAGTGAAAAAAAAGCAGGAATGCAGGTCTCTGGCTTGGTACGACCCTTAGCAAATCAGGATCTCTGGGCAGTAAAGCCACAGCATCAACACTTGTAAGTTTTCTAGATGGTTTCTATGTCACTCAGGTTGAAGAAAACAATAATTAAAAACATCTATTTATAATCAGCTGATCACACAAGTTGGAACTTTCCAGTTTGATAAGTGTGGAACAAGGTATGTTTCAGATTTTGGAGTTTTGCATTTTGGAATATTTCCATGGATGTTTTCACTGGCTGAGCATCCCTAATCCAAAATTTGAAATGCTCTAAATTTGAAAATTTTTCAACAAAAATTTAATCTGTGTTTTAGATTGTGCATTTGTGGAGTAGGTCTGATCAATCTCTACAATAATCACTGACCTTTATTTAGAACCTACTGAGAACCAGACAGTGGTCTGAACAGTGAACAGAGAAGGATTAGTTTGTTTTTGTAGCTACATAGAAATGTAGAAAGTATAACATATTTGATTTTCTATTGTTGGAAGATACTACCCAACACATACAGGTTAAAGGGGAAGAGGTTTAATTTAGCTCATGGTTTCAAGCAGCTCAGTCCATGATAAGCTGAGTCCAAGACATCACATCATGGTGGAAGGGATTTGAATAGGAAAGCTGCTTGGTTCGAGACAACAGGGAAGCACACCAGGGGAGGAGCACGTGAGAGAAGGGATGGGACCTCAGGATCACCCCTCCATGACTCAGTGGGACACGCTCAGAGTGTGCTTCCCCAGTCCTCCAGGTGGGTGTGAAGCCAGTCAAGCTGACTACCCTAAACACCCATATGTGATTATCCTGAAGAAAGCTAAAAAAATACAGGCCCAGCCCCATAGAACCTTCAGAACAAGGTCTACAGACTTCACTTAGCCTATCCCAGGTATTTTCTGATGAAAACTTAAGCCTAGGAAGCACTGACTTCGAGCTTTTAAAGACTTATTGAGGCATTTCAGTATTCTCTTTGCTAGGTGGAAAGAAGAATGAGACAAGACCCACATTTTCAGAGAGCTCAGCAAGGCAAGGAGATAAAAGTATATACACCAGTAGTCCAGGGGGCCAGTGCCATCACAGCTAAAGACAAGGTGTAATAGCAATTGTTTTTTGAAAGGAAAATAATAGAGAATGAAAACTTTGTAGAAAGCAAACACTGTGTATTTCAGGCCTTTTCCATGGTGAATACTTCCAACACTGTGGACTTTTATGTTTGAGGAAAATTCATCAGTCCAAAGAAGCTTGATTATTTGAAACCAAAATGTATAAACAGAATATCTACGAGAACTACAGTGACCTGTAGATTCTCTGGAAATCAGAAAAGAAAGGCAGATGTTGACTGAACATAATGACGTAGGAAATAAGGCAAATCCACAGGCTGTTTATGGTTACCCTACAGAGTTTGTTTGTATGTAACTGAAATTTTATAACAGTAATATAATGTTGTTTTCCCCAAAATGAAATGCAGTCAATAGCCTAAGGAAAAGTTCCAGGCATAGAAGTATCTTTATGTTTAAGTACTAAAATCTTTATCATCTCTAAGAACCAGACCTGCAATTGTACTTTATGATACTGATTTCTGCTGTTCTCTTCTTTGGATTTCTGTAGACCACACCAATAATATTTACTTAGCCATTTATAGCCCTACCAATCTGGAAGGGTAATAGCCTGCTTTACTTCATTTTTGGATCACTCAATAGCAGATACTGAATTTTTAAATTTTTCATAAAGGTAAACAATATTAATAATTGTTGGCTTTAGATGATGAGAAAATAATTCTGTTTTCACATTTCCTTAGTATGTATAATAACTTTTTCTTTGAAATTATTTTTTAAAATGAAAATGTTTTCCTATCTACTATCTGGTTTCATGCTAATATCAGTATCAATTAGGTGAGAATTATTCAGCTGCCCAGTTTTGAGAAGAGGGTGCTAAGAACTGGAAAAGTTGGTTAACCTCTGGAGTGGTCTGAGCCTGAACCCTGAGGTTCTGCCCCTAGGGTTTTTTCCAATGGACCTTCATAGACTCACTATTAACATTCACCTTTGTGTCCAAATAATGGGACCAGTTGAGGGATATTCAAAATATGTAAATGACTGGCAAGTAAGGCATTGGTCAATTAGCTGTTGGTCAATTAACTGTTCACGCTGAGTGTGCAGAAGGGACAGCATCTTTGGACCCCCTCCCTAAATCTCAGGGGCCCACCTGCTGCAAAGGTCTTCTCTGGACTTGATTAGCCAGCTTCTCTCTGTTTCTCTCTTTCTCCTGTCTCCCTCTCCTTCTCCCCCCCCCCACCCCCGGCTCCTTTTCTTGCTTTCTCCTTTCTCTCTCTTCTTCCTTGTGTCTTTTTCAATACTGGGGATTAAACCCACAGCTTTTATACTAAACTACATCATCAGTCTCTCTTCCCATTTAAAAATGTTTTTTGGGGAACAGAGTTTGCTAAGTTGCTGAGTTGCTCAGGGCTTGAACTTGAATTCGCTTTGCCTCGATGTCCAGGTAGGTACGGTGAGATATGGAAAGGAAAGGAGAAGGGAGAAGATTGGAGGAGAGAGGAGTGGGAGACATGAGGAGGGGGAAAGAAAGAAGGAAGGAAGAGAGAGGGAGAGGAGGCTGTGGGAGGAAAGAGGTGTGTAGAAGAAAGAAGAGAAGGAAGGGAAAAGAAAAAAAAAAGGCAGAGAGGGAAGCGGGAGGAGGGGAGTGGGGGACAGGATGGCGGGGGAGGGGAAAGATTCACCATTGCACCTGGCTTTGACTGGACTTTCTGATTGGTGCTTGGCTGTATATTTTTTCTCCAATAATGACAATTCGTGTAAGTCTTTGGCACAAGAATAAGGAACCATATGAAAGAATATACAAAGTCTTAGCTCTAGGTGCTTCCAAATCACAAACTTATCTAGGTCCAATTTTGTCACAACAGCTGCTACTTGACAGAAAAGTGTTGTTTAGGTGGGAAAGAAAGGACCAACTTCAACAAAATATAAGTTTTATTTTTAATTTATAAATCAGAAATTATCACCTACTTTCTTAAGTGAATTGACAGACATTTTTAAGGGAATTTAATTTTTAAAACAATAGCTGGAAATGGTGGTACAGGCCCAGAATCCCAGTACTCTAGGAAGCTGAGGCAAGAGGAATCAAAATTTTGAGCTCAGTCTGAACAATTTCATGAGAGACTGTCTCAAGATAAAAAGTTACACAAAAGCTAGGTGTATAGTAGTACAAAAACCCTGAGTTCAATCCTGATGCCAGAAAAAAGAAAGTTAATGTTTTTCTCAGAACTTGATCTGAAAAGTTATAATTAAAGGGTTAAAGACATTTGTAGTTAGGCCACCATGAAGCCAGGTAGGACTATTGTTTTAATTAGAGAAAGAGGGATTAAATGGAATCCTTAATTTCATTAAGGAATCTTGAACCTTTAAGAAATCTTTGACTTTAGCAAGACCTCATTCAACTCATTGGAATTTGATACTCTTTAGAAGAATTCCGGGTTAAAGGATTAGCAACTCATCTTGTAAATTTTCAAAGATTTATAACCAAAACCTGGATACACATGTGTCAGCCCCTCCTCCCTTTGTTGGAGCTACAGATGTCTCTTTATTCTAATGTAACTCCAGAGCCAGAAGGGAGGCATCTCCTTACCCATGCTGCTGATCACTGATGCATCCTGGCCGGAAAATCCTGTCAATCTCAGTAATGAAAATTATCTTGGACAGTTAAGTAATAGGCTATGTACATTGTAAATACCCTGAGTGTTTGCAGATTTCATCAAAAGCCCACTTTTTAAAAACTTAAAACTGAGAACATGGCAGAGAAGGAAATTAGAGGAAGGAAGCATCCATCCCCCTTTTTCAGAGTCTCTGTAATTTTCTATAAAGATTTGCACTTTGATTATGCTTAGTAACCCCATATGCTGGAATGGGACACAAGATCAAAGACTCCAGTCTCAGCACTGGAGCCCTTGCTGCAGGCAGGATCAAATATTTCTGTTGGTAAAATGCTAATAGGTCTGTAAAGACACTCCGCCACAGCTCCTCTTACCCCTCCTTCATTTCCAAAATATAACTGAGACACACCAAACACAAAAGCTCTTGGCATCTTTTTCATTGTGTACAATCATACTCTGCAGATTGAACAAAACTGTTATCACTCAGCTGTTTCAAACTAAAGAATATTCAAAGTCGTACATTGTCAAGTTTTATAGTGCGTACCGCCTTAAATGTTGAGGGTGTAAGGGCTTGCCGAATGTTGCTTTTCTCTTGTTGATGAGAGTACAGGTACTTCATTTTGTTTTCCTCTACAATCAAAATTTTCTACAATGAACATTTGTTATTACAGTTGAAAATATTTGGTAAAACTATATGATGCCCCTTTTAGCCTTGCTTTCCCCAGTGCCCTACCATGTCCTTCTTACCTGTTACAAGTGATTTTCCTAATAAATCTTCTTTAAAAAATCAGTCTTGGTAATGGAAATTACCTTGGATAGTTAAACAGTTTATTACACACACTGTAAATATCCTCAAACCATTTGCAGATGCCATAAAAAGCCAAATGTCTATCATAAACTATGTCTCCATGAATAATATGGAGATAGGGAGATGATGTCCACTTATTGCATCTCTGTCCTGGAAACACAGCAGTCTCTGATCCATGGTTCATTTTTCTGATCTATAAAAAGGGACAATCATGCTTGCCAAATGTAAGGGTTTACTGGAAAATGAGAAGAGCTTTGAAGATAGGAGTGGTCCTGATATCTCAGCTTGCACGTCTTCTCATGAGAATCTGGAGTCCTTATGAGTAAGATACACGCTCATCATAGCTTCCTGATGTCCTGAGCAACAGCTAACACAGAATCTTTTCTTTTTTCTTTTTTTTTAATTATCTTTATTGGTACACTAAATATACACATCATGATTGCACTCCATAATGGGGATTTATACCAGTATAAGACACAACTTAATTCTCATTTTTTCTCATAGCCCTACCCACCCTACCACCCCCCATATACATAAAATTTGTTTCCTTTTTTGTTACAATCTCAACATTTTCCCCCTTCACCCTATTTACATTGAGCATTTTCTGTTTCACAATATATAACATACAATGCTAGGACTCATTTACATCTTTATTTTCTCATACCAGACAAAAGATGCCATATGTACCTATCTGTGCCCTATTTATTTCACTTATGAGGATATCCTCAAGGTATGTCCATTTAAGTAGAAATGATTCAAACTTATCATTTTTTATGGCAGAGTAATACTCCATTCTGTAGAAGAACCACAGCTTTTTTATCCAGTCTCCAGTTGATGGACACTTGGGTTGTTTCCAAGATGTAGCAAT
>PVIR01014582.1:0-13799 GCA_004026965.1 Petromus typicus | reverse complement strand
CTGGGTACACATATGTCACTGTGATATGAGTCTTTTAATTCTTTTGTGTATATACCTAGCAGGGCAATGGCCGGGTAAAATGGGACCGTCAATCCTAGCTTTTTGAGGATTCTCCAAACTGATCTCCACAGGGGTTGTACGAGTCTACAGTCCCACCAACAGTGGAGAAGGGTTCCTTCTTCTCTGCAGCCTCGCCAACATTTACCGTTGGCTGATTCTGAAATGGCAGCCATTACATTCAACGCAATACCAATTGAAATCCCAACAGCATATTTCACAGATCTAGAGAAAAAAATTCAAACTTTCATCTGGAACCACAAAAGACCTAGACTAGCCAAAGCAATTCTAAGCAACAGGGACATGGTGGGGGGTATCACAACTCCAAACCTGAAACTATACTATGAAGCCACTGTGATAAAAACTGCATGGTACTGGCAAAGTAACAGACCCGAGGCTCAATGGAATAGACTAGAAGATCCAGAAACTACTCCAGATACACTGAGCCACCTCATCTTTGACAAAGGAGCCAAAAATCCTCAATGGAGGAAAGATAGCCTCTTTAACAAATGGTGCTGGAAAAACTGGGCTTTAACTTGCCAAAGGCTAATACTGGATCTAACTCTTTCACCGTGTACCAAGCTAAAATCAAAGTGGATAAGAGACCTAAATGTTAAAACAGACACTCTAAACCTGCTGCAAAACAGGTTAGGTAAAACTCTTGAAGACATTGGCTTAGGGAAAGACTTCATGAACAAAACTTCTATAGCACAGGAATTGGCTGAGGAAATAACAAATGGGACCTCATTCTTTTAAAAGTCTGCACAGCAAAGGAAACCACCAACAGAGCAAATAGGCAACCAACAATGTGGGAAAAAATCTTTACCAGCTGTTCCTCAGATAAAGGGCTACTATCTAGAATATATAAAGAGCTCAAAAAAATCAGCCCACCCAAATTTAATGACCCAATTCAAAAATGGGCGTCTGAAATGAACACAGAATCTTTTCTTAAACTGTGAGTCTTTAATACATGTTAGATTGAGTGAAGTCCTAGGCTGTTTTGCACTACTATAGTCAAAGAGCAGAGACTGAGTAATTTATAAAGAACAGAAAGTTCTCACTGTTCTGGAAGCTGAGAAATCCAAAATCAAAGGCTGATGGTTGTCTGGTGAGGCTCTGTTCTCTGCTCCCTAGAGGAGAGCTTAAATGTACCTTCACATTGCAGGAAATAGTTGGGCAGAACAAACTTTCTCTGCGGGAATCTTTCAGGAGCACTTAATCCTATTCCCCAGATCAGAGCCTTCCTGACTTCATCACCTCCTGAAGGCTAGACTTCCCAGTCCTTTCACACTGGCCACACTGAGTTTGGGAAAGAACACATTCCAACCCCAGTGGGAGGAGGTCACTGTCTCAGGCTCTCCCAGCCTTCCCTGTAGGTTCTGTTTCCATCTCTTTGTTTCACCTGAACCGAAGAATGTGGTCTCAGCAGCTAGGTTCTGTCCCTGCTCTTAGCGGCCTCAGTGTTGGGTCTGCTCTGTGGTCACTTCGTGCACATCCAAATCACTTGACCTCCCTGGACTTCAGTTTCCTGCCCTGCCAAGTGATGTGGCTATAATTTATCAGTGTGTGTCCAGGGGGTTCTTAGCATTAGTCATGGCTCATGTGATGTCAAAGATCATGCAAAGGAAAAGGGGAATCTGGCTGTCAGGGCCACACGCAGGTCTTGGACACTATATACAGAGGAGCACATGTAAAGCTCTGAGCACTCCTCCAGAAAATAGATAGCAGCTAGCAATGGCATGTAGAACTGGTGACTTGGTTTGAGAGACAGTGGGTAAAATGCTGTCTTATGATCCTTTCAGTCTTTAGACATGAAAAGAAATGACTGTTTTCTTCTGTGGAAAATTATTCATTCCACTGGAATATGTCGATGATACAGTTCTTTAAATAAGTGGTATTTAATCTTTGTGTTTTACAGTGCATAGTGCTCTGCCAGGTTACACTTGACTGTTCTCGACAACCCATGGAAAACAACTGGTTTAATATCAGTTCACTATGGGCAGGGAAATACCTCAAATTGACACCAGTGTCTCACAGATCCGGGCAGCTACCTTATTCAACCCCTGAGCTGTCAAACTAGCAAATCATTAGATTACTCTTTTCACCGAGATACAAGTATTAGAATCCAGCAGTGAAAGCACCACTTGGCATGTTGTCAGTTCTGAGATAAATTGTAGATGCTTCCAAAGTATGATTTAGTCATCTGCTAGTTACAGGGTATTTCCCGGGAACCTATCCTTTTAGGGAAAATTCAGTAGTGATCTTTAAGGGTAATAACTCCAGCACACTCAGGGGTAAAATCCCCAGTGATAATGACACCGTGACTACCATCACTCCTTGAAGTGGTGGTATATAAGTACCATCATTTCCCATCTGGGACAGGTGGCTATGAACATTTGCTAGAAGAATAATTATTAATAACTGGTGCTTATGCAGTGCTGGTCATGTGCCAGGCAAAGCCACTTTATCCCCAAGGACTTGTGAGGAAAGTGTAGTTATTAATCCCATCGTTTAGATGAAGTGACTGCAGCAGAGACCGGCTCACAGTTACATGGCTATACAGTGACGGGTGGGGCTTGCACTCACATTTTATGAGAAGTTATGTGCTTACTCTTCACATGGATCTTTGGCCATACTGTCCTTGTCATTGCTGGAGTTTCTTCTGGATGGTTAACATGTTTGAGAATAAATAACCTGGCCTTTCACATACATTGTTTGAACTGTGATTCTTTCAGGGGAAACTTCCCAAGCTATCAGTATTATTCTCACAATAATTAGGTCAGTGTTTTCTGAATCCCTATAAGGTGTATACTCATCTTGACAATTTTACCACTTGAATTACTTGGTCCTCCATTGTTACATTTATTTTAGGTGAACAGTATCCTTTTGTTGGTACAGAACAGCATATGTACATTGTATAAAGTCAGGAAATGCAGACTAACAATAAAACACTGTATTCCCATCATGAGAAACTGGATAATGACACCTCAAAGATGTTGAAAAACTAATCCCCAGAACCTTGGGGCATAGGGAAAGTAAGATTGCAGGTTGTATTAAGATTGTATTGTTGGGGGCCGGGGAGTTAGCTCAGTGGTTCCGGCGCCTGTCTTGCAAGCGCAGGGCCCGGGTTCAATTCCCCGGTAACCACATAATAATACTGGGTGTGGAGACCCACGCCCAGCAGCAACCAGTACCACATACCACAGTGCTGGGCGTGGTGGCTCACGCCTGTAATCCCAGCACTCGGGAGGCAGAGGCAGGAGGATTGTGATGTGAGTTTGAGGCTGAGCTCAGGGCCAGCCTGAACCACAAAAAGCGAGACCCTGTCTCCAAAAACCTAAAAAAAAAAAAAAAAGATTGTATTGTTGACTTAAAGATCATTTTAGAGTATCCAAGCGGGTGTAATGTAGTCACAAGAGTCCTTACAATTGGAAGAAGTTGGTAGAAAAGTCCAGAGTGCAATCCTGTGAGAAAGTCCAAATGTTGCTGATATACGAGACAGAGGAGGGTCCAAGGGGCCAGGGAATGCAGGAGGCAGTCAGAAGCTGGAGAAGGTAAGGAAATGGATTCAACCTCCGAGCTGCTGGAAAGGAAATTATCTCTGCCCAAGTCTTGGTTTTACTTCAGTGACACCCATGTTGCAATTCTGATCTACAGAACTATAAGATAATAAACATGTATCTTAAAAGTCACCAAGTTTTTGGTGTTTTTATGTCAGAAATAAAATATGTATATACCCACCAACTAGCAGTTAAAATGTTGGGTTTTTTTTAGATAGGGTCTCACTTTGTAGTTTAGGCTGGTTCTGAACTCAGTCTTGAACTCAGCAATCCTCCTGCCTCTGCTCCCTGAGTGCTGGGGTTACAGTCGTGAGTCACCTCAGCCAGCATTGTTGTATATGGTTACATACAGGACCTTGTGCTTGCAAGACCAGCACTGGAACCACGAGCTAAATCCTCAGCCTGGCTTTTGTATTACATAGTTCATATTTCCAGATATTTTTGTATCCATATTTTTTAACCCAAAAGAGATAATAAGTTGTAAACTGCCTGTCTACGTCCTTTTTCTTCTTTTGCTGTTACATAATGACTGAAGCTGGACAATTTGAAAAGGTAAGAATTTATTCTACCTCACAGTTCTGGGGGTCCAAGTGCATGGACCACCTTGGTTTCTGGTGAAGAACAAGTGCTGCTGTGTGTAGGGATAAAGCAGAAAAATGGGCACATGAGGAAAGATCACGTGGTGAAAGAAGAAGCAGAAATAAAGCCCAATTTGCTTTTGTAACAAGGCACTTTTGTGATAACTAACCCACATTTGTGAGAGCTACATTGGTCCTCTTGTGAGGACAGAGCCTTGATAACCTAAGATCCTGGGTTCAATTTCCAGTACCTTACAAACAAAAGCAAAAGAAAAAAATAAGATGGAACAACCAAATAACAGAAAAGGTATACAGAATGTGCTTAGATAGTTGAGTTTTAGTAATGCTAGGTGCTAGGTGCAAAGCATTTTCTTATCTAATGCCAAATCCCCAAGCCTTTTTAGAACTCTGAGATAGGCTTGTGTTAAAGCACTGGGCCTAGGCTAGGCTTGAACTTGCAGTCTTCCTGTCTCAGGCTTGCAGGAATGCTGGGATTACAGGTGATCCACCCTCCCCACCCCAACTGTACCTCTCCTTTTGTATGAAGTTCTAAAACGGAATGTGCAGATCAGTGGAGATGAAAATCAGAACAGTAATGGCCTCTGGGAATGGTAGGAATTGGCCAGAAAAGAGTTGACAGGACTTTCTGGCGGGGTTTTTTTCTTTCTCTGGATGTTAGGACGGCCCCTTGCTCTTGCTGTTAAGAGCGTGAAGTTTCCCTCCTTGGAACCATAAAGTATGTTGTGTGGAGTTATGTAAGCTCTCTCCTCAGCTGTTCATGTCACTCAAATACATTTAGCAATCTTCATTTTGATATTCATTAGATACTTTTTAAAAAATGCTTTCATTTTCTTTACATTTATTAGCTGCCATTCCTTGGTAAAGAAGACCTTTTCTTAATGGACTCTGTCCACTTGTTACATTGAAAAGCATCCTGTCTTAGGAAAATGCTTTGCCTTTTAATTACCAGTTTCAAAGAGAGGAATTCATGTATACATCAGTGATGATGACTGGTTTTTTTCCCAGCTGTTTTCTTTCTATCATTATTAACAGCTCACAGACTTTTACAAATTCATTGTACTTTAGGGGAGATGGTAGATTTCTGGAAGTGGGATTGCTGCATCAAGGGAATATTAAGTCAATAATTTTCTTCACACTTTAGATTACTCTCTAAGAAGTCAAATTCTTAACTTTTATGCTAAACTACCTCTCAAGGTCATGGACTCATCAGATAACTATTTACTAAAAATTGAATCTTTTTGTGTGCTTACTGGGTATTAAACCTAGGACCTTTGCACTGAGCTACATCCTCAGTCCTATTTTAGTCTTTATTTTGAGACAGAGTCTTTCCAAGTTACCCAGGTTAAGTTCAAACTTGCAATCATTCTGCTTCAGCCTCCTAGAGAGCTGGTATGACAAGAATATATCACCAGCCTAGTCTGAAAATATGTTGCTTTGTTTTTAAAGACTTCAAGAATAATATTCATAGCGGCTTTATTTTTAATAGCCTCACACTGGAAATAATGCATACATCCAAAAGCAGTTAAGTGGATAAATATCAGTTGTGGTACACAATGTAGTATCTCTGAGAAATTAAAAGGAACTGCAGTAATGTGGATGAATCCCAAAATAATTATGCTGAGTAGCAGAGCCAGACACACAAAAGCACATTCTGTGTGACTGTATTTGTATGAAGTTCTAAGTAGATAATACTAGTCTGTGGTGATAGAAATTAAAGCAGTGGCTGCTTCTGGGAATGGTGATCATTCACTGGACAGGAGCTTTCTGGGTAATGGGTAAATTCCATATCTTAACTAAGTAGTAATTTCATGCATGAACAAGGTAGTCGGAATTTAAAGCTGGGTATTTAATATGTGTGCAATCTTTTTATTATAAACTGTGAAGTATGATTTCATGGTTTGAAAAATGCAGACTTTATTTGATTTTTAAGAAGTGGCACAGTCTTCTCCTCCTATGATCCAAACCTTAACTTCTGTTTGCTAGTTTCCTTCCATCTTCACTGTGTCTTTTTTTTTTTTTTTTGAGACAGGGTCCGGCTTTGTAGTTCAGGCTGGCCCTGAGCTCAGCCTCAAACTCACATCACAGCAATCCCCCTGCCTCTGCCTCCCGAGTGCTGGGATTACAGGCATGAGCCACCACGCCCAGCACTGTGGTATGTGGTACTGATTGCTGCTGGGCATGAGTCTCCACACCCAGTATTGTATGTGGTTAACCGGGTATCAAACCTGGGTTTTAGCACTTGTAAGACAGGCGCGGGAACCACTGAGCCAAATCCCCAGCCCATCTTCACAATGTCTTGATGTAGAAATATGCCAGGATCCAGTTTGGGGCCCTTGTTCCTGTCTGTTTTCCCTCTAACCAGAAGATGCTATATAAATACTCTCTCTACCTTAAACAATCTTAAATTGTCCCTGCCCTAGATAGCCTTTGTAAACACAATATTTCTATCTTGAAATATTAAACATCTCAAATAACATAATCTAATTAATCATGTCTAAAATTTGCCTTCCCAAACCTGCCCTCCTTCAGTTAAATTGTACTCATTAGGTCTTTCCAGAGAAGAGAGGAAACGGAATTATTCTCAACTTCCCTCTTGTTCACACTTCATGCCTGTCTGTTAGATTCTGTCTTCAGAGCACACCTGGAATCCGAACAACCCTCCGCACTGCCAGCTCCCCATCAGACAGCTGTCTTCCCTCGCTCAGATGAATTCAGTGACCTCCACTTCCAGCCTCGCCCTTCCATAGAACAGAGCACCTGGAGTGACCTCTTAGTACTGACCAAGCCACACTGTCCATCTGCTTGAAACTACTGTGTTGAGGCTGCGTGTGAAGCTCCCCATATCTGCGTGTGAACACACAAACACAGCACCTATCTCTGATCCTGTCTGTTCCTTCTTGCTCTGCCCTAACCCCTGTAGCCATTTTGCTGTTCCTCTGATGCCCAGCAGCACAGTCAGGGGATCTAAGGATCTGCTGCTGTCAGACAAGACCTACCCCACATGGGCCTTGACCATTTCAATAGTCTGCAGAGCATGAGGCTAATGCATCAGCTCACTGACTGGGTGAGAGTCAGGTCACCAAACGCTTTAATAATAACATATGCATACGCCAGATGGCTGGAGATAATACTCAAAAACATCACAGCCTGCTTTCTTGGTGACTTTTCCATAATTCTACATTCTGCAGAATATGCCATTTCTGTTCAAAGTGAAAGATAAATTACTGTACTTTGCACGTGGTCTAGAAAGAACTGCCATGTTCTGTACCTCTTTTGATTTTTGAGGTAATAATATCCTTTTAGAATACATTGTTCAGAGAGATGTTTTGAGTAAACTGGTAGGCTGCAAGTTTTGTGTGGGGATCAGAGCAGAAGCAGGCTCAAAAGCAGTTTTTCCTCAGCACAGTGTTGTAATTGCAGAGTGACTGCAGTGGAATGTGTTAATGCTGCGTAGCAACAGCATGGATAACTGGATTGTCTCCTGGCTCTTAAATCCAAATCCATCCTTCTAGACATCCTCCATCCCTTTCTCTGCTTTACTCATCCAGCCAATGTCATGTGAGGTCATTCAGATGGTGGGCTCCAGAGTGGGAGGGAGGGGTGAGGCTAGTTTCCTCTCTGGCAGAGGGGATGGCAGCTGGACTGGACTGCATGTGCTGCAGACTCCAGTGGCCTCAGAGTGGTTTCAGCAACATGAGCATGGAGAGTCTGCTCATGTGATCCAGCCAAGGGACAGTGGCCGCCTCCCAGGCTCTAGGCAAGAAGCCCTGCTTCAATTGCTCCTCAATCCTTGGAGAATTTTTTTTTTTTTAAAGGTTTTTTGAGACAGGGTCTCACTTTGTAGTTCAGGCTGGTCCTGAGCTCAGCCTCCAACTCACATCTCAGCAATCCTCCTGCCTCTGCCTCCTGAGTTCTGGGATTACAGGCGTGAGCCACCATGCCTGGCACTGTGGTATGTGGTACTGGATGCTGCTGGGCATGAGTCTCCACGCCCAGTATGGTATGTGGTTACCGGGGAATCGAACCCGGGCCCTTGCGCTTGCAAAACAGGCGCCGGAACCACTGAGCTAACTCCCCGGCCCCCGCCTTTTTTTTTTTTTTTAAAGAATCCATCCTATTTACATAAGAAGACCCAGTTAATTGATATTTAGATTTCTCTCAGTCTTCTCTTGTAGTAAGAGCAAGAAAGACATTTCCATGTGAGGAAGCACTGTTGAGATATTGGCTTGGCAATGTCCGTTTCTTCCTCATTGGGAATTATATATGCCGTTATATCTTAGGCAGAAATCCAAATGGCTGGAACAAGATTAAATTGGTGTATGGAATCCAAAGAGATTCATATACAACTGGTTGTTCATTGCTTAATAAATGTTCTAGAGTATTGTCCTTGTATGTGCCAGCCTTATCTCTTCCAAGGGAGTTGCAAGCACCTTGAGGCTCATTTTGTTACCTTTCAAATACAAAAATGTGCTCTGTGTGGCACTGGACCCTGCTTGTAACCCTTCTCTGTGGTTAATGTCATCTGAATGTCTTCCAACTGACATTCTGGGAAGATCCTCTCAAGAACAGAGCTGAGGTTTTCTCTTAAGGAAATAAACTAATGGCATAGTCAACTCTTCCTCCTGGAGAAGCAGCTTAAGTAGAAGGTCAATTAGTGTCATTATTGTGCTTATTCCATAGCTCTTTCATGGTGCTGCTCCCTAGAAATATTTTTTCCTTGATTCTGAAATACTTTAAATGACCTATGAGCAGTGCTTCTTATTCCATCTCCGTAGCGTCCTTTCTTGGTCACCTAAGGGCAGGAGAACTGACCAGACCTGTGCAAGGCCTTCCACACCACAAGGTCACCTTTGTCCCCTCCCAGCCTTCTGATGCTTTGCTTCCACTCAGCAGCGAAGGAGGGCCTCTCTAGCCTGTGCTAGTGCTGCCACACAACTCTGTTCCCTGATATTATCAACTTTAATTAATAAAACAGTACTTTGGTTATCTTCTGAAACATAAGGGTACAGATGACTCTGTTGTCCTACTTTCAGCTCTCAAATTGGTTGGGATTTGGTCCTGTGTGCATTGCTACACCAGGTTTCGGTCAGCCATCCCTTAGGAGGATTTCTCTTTAGCCAGTCTACAGTGTCATAGCAACTTTGGCTGTGACAGGAATCCTCAAACATTCCGAAGCATCTTGGCCAACAGACATCCAGAGTTTGAGGTCTCAAAGGAATATCCAGTCTTGTTTCACAAGGATTCACTTTCTATAATCTGTGACATAATCCTTTTAAGGCAGAAATCCTTGGCAAATCCAAACTGCTATGGTACCAAAATTCTAATTAGAGCCTAAGACAAAAGTTGCGTTTGGTGGTAATGCTGTTACACTGTCAGCCATAGTAACGAACTACCCTTCTAATAATCAGCTAATGCTGGTAAGAAATTGATAGCAAAATCCATTTAACTCACAGAAACTAAAGCTATCCTGTTGGTGGAACTGAATTCTAGAAGATGTACATGAATTATATTTCCAAATGCACAGTTGAAAAAGTAAGGAGCTCTAAAAAGAGAAAAATTTGCTTACTTTTTATTTTTTGGTAATTTTAAGATATTATACATATTCATTTCTAATACAGTTGATAGAGCAGTTAATACTCAACACGTAACATGTAAAGCAAAGTCATCTAAAATAAAAGGTAATGTTGATTTTCTCATTTTCTGGGCAGCTCTATCCACAGGTAAGTTTGGAACTGCATCATATACACATTTAAAACAGGTTGGTTTTAGAACGATTAAAATGGTAGAAATGTGAACATTCCATCCCTCAAAGATTTAATATATTTTTTTCTTTAGTAGAATTCCATGTGCAAATTGTGAAGTACAAAAAGAAACTATTAGAAGCTCCAGGTCTGACAGGATCAAAAATTAACTTATCTCTTCTTAATTCCTATCTCCTCCCTTGGTCACTGTCTTTGTTGTTAGAACAAAATACTTGATACTTGAAACTTTAAAAAGGAGAAGTCCATTTCAACTCATGTTCCAGTCCATGGGAGACTGGCTCCCAAGAAGAACCAATATGGTAGAGGAGCATGGCAGCCAGGAAGCAGAGAACAGGGGAGGAGCCAGGGGGCCCCTTCCAGGTCAGACCCTCAGCGACTCACTTCTTCCAACCAGACACTACCTCTTAATAGTACTGTTTGTTACCTGCAAACTCAATGGTGGATGAATCAATCTACTGATGAATATAGTACTGCTGTCATCCAATCACCTTCTAAAAGTGCTACCTACAATCACATGAGGCTTTGAGGGACATCTAGATAGAAATAATAACATCTACTATGCTCATTTCCAAAGAAAATCCCACAAAATACACAGTTGCAATCTCAATTTTTGTTGAAAGTGTTCAGCTCTACTTCTTTCATGTTGACCCTATTTGATGGCTAGAAGCTTTCTCCTTGGCTGTCAACACTTGTAGAACAGACTTTTCTCTGTGAGTAAAGGTCATACAGGAGTCTGGAGTTTAGTTTATATTTTCATTATAAATGAGAAAAACTTTTAAAAAGTCACTTAAGTACTACCCAGCTTCATTTGGAATGGGGCCAATCATTGCTGGAGTTCTAAGCTATTAAATCAGCTTTTTTCTAACTGGGAAAAGCAGAGGTTGAAATTGTATATTTTCTCAAATATTCAATCACAGGCTGAAGTAGCTAACAGTGATGAAGGATAAAGCAATATGCACTATTTTTCATAACAGAACACTTATTTTTACTGAAGGAGGAAGGGGAATTGAGATGATTACATATCTATTTGGAGTTTTATTCTTTCTACCTGCGTCCGGAGACTTCTTTCCAGGCATACAGGAGAGGACAATCAATCTACTATTGCTGGCAGGTCTTAACCTATAACTAACAGAGGAGTCTCATGTGTTTGGAAAGGATCAGATCATGAAGATGTTGGACTCCTCAGCGAATTCATCTACTGATGAGTTTAGAAACTGAATGTGATGTTGAGATGTGGAGCTGGGAGGGAGGTATTACTGGACTGTGACCTGAACGCCTGTATTCTTGGTCCCAGCTCCTCCCTTTCTGCTATGCCTCTTGGTCCCCATGGATGAGCAGCCATGCTCCGCCAGGCCCTTTCACCACGTGTTTTTGCCTTGGAGCCAGCCATCTTTGGACAGATCCACTGGAAACTCTTAGTCAGTTAACGTCCCCTCTTGTAAGTTGCATCAGGTATTTTGTTCCAGCAACAGGAAAGTGACTAATATTCATGCAAAATAGAAATTGTATTTGTAATTAAAGAAAAGGCTGAATTTCTAGCTGCTTAGTAGTAGTTTACATATCTAAAGTAACTAAGTTAAATTTTCTTTTCAGGAACTGGAAATTAAACTGAGGAACTGTCTACCATTGAATTACATCCTCAATCCCCCTTCCCCATTTGAGGATCTAAGTTGCATAGGATAGTTTTGAACTTGAAACCTTCCTGCTTCAGCTTCATGTGTAGCTGGAATTTCAGATGTGTACCACCAGGCCAACATAAGTAAGCTAGGTTTTTAAAAATCTGTTTCAGTGATCTCGTTGCTTCCCACGAGTGGAGCAAAGCCATTCATAATTTGAAGTTAACTCCAGTTAACGTAACGATGAATAAATAACAATGTTTCACATAAAACATCACAAAATTCAAAAGATGGCCAAACTCATAGTTTCTCATTAGAAAACACCTCAGTTTATTCAACAATCCATATGAGGGGTTATTGAGAGATTTGGCAAATGTTTAAATTTTAAAAAATGTATTACAATAAAAACACATTACCAAGAGTGGTGGGATAATTTGGTTCAAAGTGAAAGGGTCTCTTCTAAAGGAAATTAAAGACAATTTGTCTTTCTTCTATAATAAATTTTTAAACATTTGAATGTTCACCATATTTTTTATCACACCTCACATGAACAGATATTTCAAAAATGCCAGATGCTCTGCTATGACCTGTGAACTGGTGGCAGAGCATAAAAGACAAAATTTTCTGTCCTTCTGGACCTTATGTCACTTTTCTTAAGGGCTTTGTATTGAAATTAAAACATTAACAAACTGTCGACATGAGGAATAAACTGTTGTCCATCACTAAATTGATGTAGTAACCAGTGTGATAAAAACTAAAATTAAAAAATGTGACATGAAGAATGTCTGCAGCATTCTTTTCTTCCTGTAGTGCCAATGTCCCTGAATGTTTTTTGTTTTTTGTTTTTTACTATTGTTCTGAGTCTAATGAGCAGAAATTTTAAAGTCATTGGTCTTGTGGAAATTGTTCTCTGGAAACCATCTCACCAAGGGAAAAACATCTTTTCTGGGGAGACTCAGACACAGAGCTGTAAATGATTCTGGCAGGATGAGCGTGGAAGGGAAAGGATATTAGCAATGGGAAAATGGCTTTGTTGCCAGAGGCTCTGTGTGATGACATTAGAAGCCCTGTGATAGAATTAGGCCTGAGGTTGTGTGCAGGTCTGGTTAGGCTCAGAGCACCCAATAGCCCCTGGAAATTGATTGTAAGACAGCCATAGAAGCAGCTGAGTGCACCTTTTATTATCTCAGGGATTATTATGATCTTGCTCTGAAATCCACAGCTTGGGAAGAGTGACGAGAAATCACGTCTCCAATCTTAGATGACCACAGTTGTACATTCCCACCTGCCTCATCCCTCAGGCTGGGTCTCATCACATAGCACCTTCTCACTTGGAAAAGTTCCAACGTGGAACACCCCTGTAACTCCAAGGAAAGGAAAAAGAAGAGAAGAGGGGAAAAAAGAAGGAAGGAAATACTTCTCTGCTCTGCAAGCGATTTGGAGGCCATTGTCCTTGCCAGCTAATGAAGCTGCCCTGTCCTTGGACACCCGCCTGTCCGGGCACCTGGGATCCATTTTCCATCTGGCTCTAATCATCTCAGCCAAACTAAGGACTGTTTGTTGGTGGCGGTGAGGTTTTTTCCTCCTTAAATTTCCAATTAATTTTGTCCTGCCTCAGGTTTTTTTCCTCCCTGTAATGTAAGTCTTGAATAAATTCATGTGTTGCTCATGGGCATAAACTGCTTCAACCAAGCCAAAAACATCTTCAGACCATAAACATGTTGGTTCACCTGTAAAATCTGTATGTGTTCCCAAAACGTTTAATAGAGTTGTGCTTTTTAGCCACGGGCATGCCCTTCTCTTCCTGGGACTAACAGGCCCCACAGCTTTTCCAGAGAGCTGTCCCCAAAGCTGATGGAAGGATGGTAGTGCATCAGGGAACAGCTTAGACTTCCTGTCTGGTTTCTATTAAGACTTTTCTGATTTTTAAAAAAATACCCAGGGGCCGGGGAGTTAGCTCAGTGGTTCCGGCGCCTGTCTTGCAAGCGCAAGGGCCCAGGTTCGATTCCCCGGTAACCACATAACAATACTGGGCGTGGAGACTCAGCCCAGCAGCAACCAGTACCACATACCACCATGCCGGGCGTGGTGGCTCACGCCTGTAATCCCAGCACTCGGGAGGCAGAGGCAGGAGGATCGCTGTGAAGTGAGATGGAGGCTGAGCTCAGGGCCAGCCTGAACCACAAAGCGAGACCCTGTCTCCAA